>BSBK01014951.1:0-27500 GCA_027943335.1 Chamaecyparis obtusa | reverse complement strand
TGTTCTAATAATTATATGCTTGTTGTGTCTTATTGTAGTTTCTTATTGTTATGGTTGCACACTTGTAAACATGTTCTTTGTAATATTAATAATTCTTATTTTAATTATGGATAACTTCTTAATCATTTGATTTTATTTCATTGTAACTAAGTTTACCGTTAGAGATAGAAGAGGTTTTAAGCCTATGTCATGATTTCATGAGATTACATAGGTATATTTTTCTATGATGATGCTATTAGTGATTATAAAATACATGACAATATCTTAGTGGGACATATGTATTTCACTCCTATGTTTTCTTGGAAGGAACTTTAGTAAATACTATGATTAAGGAGGTTTCATGAATACTATATCAGTGTGAGTTAAACTATGTTTTTGAGTTATGAAATTTGTATGAAGTTTTCAACTTTAAGTCTAGGAATTTCTCCTTGTTCCACCTAAGTGGGTGGCAACCGAAGGGAAAACTGTCTGGGGGACAAGACCCTAGAAAGGGTTGCGTACCCGCTTTCTTGATTTTACAAATAGATAGTCTAGAATGGGGAGAGTCAAACTACGAAGTCTCTGAGCGTGAACGTAGGCAAGGCCATCGATGATGAGCCCCCGAGGCTTAGGTCCAGTCCCTTAGGGTTTGTCTTTAAGTTTATAATGCAATGATTTCACTCCTTAATAATGATTCTCATAGCTAAGTTATCAATAAAACATTTATTTGTAATATAATATATCTAATGTTTACATCTAGTTGTTTAGACATATGTGTAGTTACAGGTGTTGGACATGGTGGTCATCATGTAAAAGAAAGTTAGCAATATTCAGGTATGCAAGAATAATAATTTTTTAATTGAGCAAGACAAGTAGTATAATCTCTTTATTCTCTTGACCTTTAGTAACATTAAATAAATCAAATTAGATTATGTTCCGCTATTTTATTGAAAAAAAGTATTATATATTGTGTATGACTTAATGAGTATAATGTCCTTGAGCCAAGGGTTCCTTGGTGGGGCATTACAGTATATATATATGTATATATATATAGATATATATATATATAGATATAGATATATATATATATATATATATATATATACATATATATATATATAGATATACATATACATATATATTTATATACATATACATATATATGTATATATATGTATATATATAGATATAGATATAGATATAGATATATATATATATATATATATATATATATATATATATATATATATATATATATATATATATATATATATATATATATATATATATATATATATATATATATATATATATATATATACATATACATATACATATACATATACATATACATATACATATAGGTATAGGTATAGGTATAGGTATAGGTATAGACATATACATACGCATACACATACACATACACATACATACATATATATATATATGTGTGTGTGTGTGTGTGTGTGTGTGTGTGTGTGTGGTGATCACTAATACAAGATGTTCTAACAAGATTAGCAAAATCAATCACATTTTATACTTGTATGAAATGATAGCTCATATAAATTATCTACCTACTTGCAACGATAGAGCATATCATTAAGAACAATTAAAGCTATCATATCCAAACCTTAGTCTCCTAAAATGCAAGAGACAAGAACAAGCAACAAGATCACCATAATCTAACAAACTAATATACACAATGATACATCAACAACACAACGGACTGACTCAGGAACTCCCCGCCTAAGGTCAAAAAGGTCAGAGGTTGAGTTGCTTCTCATGGAACCTTGGTGAGATCTCCATAACAACAACAATGATCAAGGATTTGAGGGATCGCTCAGACATGTGAGACCACGTGGAGATGATACCCAGTACTGGCAGTCTTGCATCACCCAAAAGAAACACTTGTGCAAATATATATATACACAAACATATGAAGACAAATGACTAGGATCGATACATCGTGTGGACCTCAACTAAGTGAGTAACTACGACTTCATCCTAAGTCATGAACACACATTAAACATCTTATACACATGAAAACATAAGACATCATAGATAATAATGGTTAGATTCAAATCCTTGAGTTAGCTTTATAAATCATGTAAATATAAATGTTTTCAAACTTCGTAAATATATAAATGATAACAATAAATAAGTGTATCTAAGCATCTAATAAGTGTATCATCCTCTAAATAAGAAAAACTGTAAACATGTAGTTCTAACCATCATAATGAAAGTGTCCAAATAAAAGTCCAAGTATAATCATTGGAGAGGGTATTACAACACTCATGTATGCATCTACTATATCTTTTGGAACACTGGCATTATTTCATGAGTGGAGCTTAGTGTATTTTTATTGATTAAGAGCACTCCTTCGGGTTTCGAAGGTATGATACTCACTTCTCGATGTTTGGTGTTATTTTTTTATCATACTCCTTGTTGACTCTTGTATAACTTATGAACATTCTTGGAGTTGGCTACTGCTAATTCAATGTTTGTTACATAGTTTGTTGTGCCCTATTGAAATGTCTATGGTCCATGAGCTTTGGCTTCTTCCTTTCAGTTGGCTCTATTTTTCTTATAGTGCGCATGTATTTATTATTTATTCTATCTAAATCTGTGAGGGCATTGTACCCATATCCATTGTTTACATGATAGTCCATGAGAAAATAAGGCTAGGGAACTAATGTACTATTCATTTCTATTGAGATTGTACCCATATTTCTATAATTTGATTTCACTTCATTACATTATTGTTTACTGGTATCGTACTCTGTATTATAAGGCTATTGTTCATGACCATGAATCCACATATGAGGCACATTTCTATTGTTGCTATTGTAATTACCATGGTTTGTTTTGAATCTTCATCCTTGCTACAAAATTTATGAAATGTGGTGCCATTGGACTTCTTTAGACCTGGTGTATTGATATACAATAAATAGCCTATGGATATTGTGTATTTGTCTTCACCATTTGTTAATGTTAATGCCACTCCTTGAGCCTACTCTTGCTAGGAATTTAGCCCCTTAAGACTCACGGACTAGGGCATGGTGTTTTCATATGTTTCCATTGATTCATGTTGTCTTTGGTGACACTGCATACTATCTTAATGTTATAAATCTAGAACCACTGATCTATAACTACCCTATCTTCCTCATTTGGTAAAGACATTTCCTCATGGAATTCTTATATGTCTTTGAAAAACACCATTTCTCTTCATTTGTGATCCATTTGTTGATGTCAGTCCACCATTTTGATGTTGTATGTTTGGGTGACTCTTTGAGTATTGTGTTGGAACACAACTGAGGCATCACTCTCATTGTGGAATCATGGCACGTGCCTGCCGATGAATTCCTTCTAGCCTGGCATTTGTTGCCACTCATGCATTGATCACATCTTTTGATCTTTACTATTGTATTGATATACTGATATTCTTGTACTAATTTTTCATTGCTAGCTATAAGGTCATGAAACATGGGACTAAGACTATTTCCATTCTTCACTTCCTCCTAGCCTGAGCTTATGTTGTATGAATGTGTTGAAATGTCCAAGTCTGAAAGCCAATTTGTTGACTTGGTCGCTTGTGATTCAAATTCCTCTATGTATAGCTGTGAGTTTCATGTAAGGCCCGCCTTTCAATGTTTGTTGTTTATTATTTGACTATGCTCTCTTTATGATCATGCCACTAGTGCATTGCATTCTTAATTAATTGATTCAATCTTACTGATTCATGGCTCAATTCTAGAAGCTCTTTGAGAGCTGTGAGCATCACTGCATCCCCACGATCCTATGAGATAGAGCATAGTAAGCTTGTTCATTATTTCCATTGTTAGCCCATAATGGATTATTGTGATTGCATGCTATTTGGGAACTACTGTTTATTTATGCTCAGATGTTCACTATTTCACATGATGGTATGTATATTGTGTCATTGATTTAACAATTACAACCCTTTTATACTTGGTTCATCATACCGATTTGAATATGCTCAAGCTACAACATCAATATTTGAATGCAGATCTGAAACACACATATGATATAATGTACCTCTCCTTAGAATGCAGATTATGTACCCTACTTTCTATAGTACTGATGTTAATATACCCCTTTGAATCTACCAGTGCACTTTTGCCAGTGTTTTGACCATGCTTCACTTGGTTTGGTTTTATGGTTCCTGAGTGTCCCGCTAATACTGCATTGTATGGATGCTTCTCTCTTTTGTACTGTGGGTGCTCTTGGCCCTTGATGTGATCAATGACAAAAAACTTGAGGTTTTCCTATCATGATTAGCTTCAAGGGTCAAGGCCATTCATAGGGTATATTGTTAGATCAGCCCCTCCTGTATATGCATAAGAAACAAACACGTCAGTGAAAACATGGTGCCTCTTTTGATTTTTGAGCCTTATACACATGTCTTGAGCACAAATTTTCCCATAGGTGCATAGTTGAGTGTATATATTGATGCAGGAGCATCCTGGGTGTAAGAGCAATCTTGCATCACCCAAAAATATTTATGCTTTTATATTTAATAAAGGCTATTTTGTGCAGAGCTGCTATTTATGGAAAGTTACTATTTTTGGTAATTTTCATATGTGCTCAGAATGATCTGATTTCTTTCTTGGAGGTTCATTTTGGTCATATAAGTCTGCTAGTAAAGTTTCATTGCCAGATCAAGTGTATATTGGAAGATATTGAAGATTTTTGGTATTGGTAGCATGGTACAAAAACTTTGAACTCAGTTTTGAAGGCTTTAGAGGCCCCGGATGAGGTCAAAAATTTGGGTGACGGGTGCTTGCATGGGTCAAGCCTGTAGAGCGCTTCGTGGCGTTTCTGAAATGGGGTTATAATAGCCGATCGGGTCAATTGGTGATGACTTATGGTCTTCAAAAGTTGGGTCACCTGAAATGGCAGAAAATAATTTTCTTCAAAATTTTTGTTCGGGTTTCAGAGGTTATCTTGAGCCGACTATGATGTAATAAAATGTAAAATAAAATAATTCTAAGTTTGGTCGGCCTTATTGGCTAAAATTTTGGAACCTTCCCAGGCGGTGGAAAATTGCCTATATAAGGAAGGCTGTATTATTGTCTTAGGCAGTTCAGAATAGTTCTGGGTAGTAGATCTGGGTAATAGTTTGAGGCTTTGTCCTACAGAATATTGTAAGGGAATGCCCATGTGGCTTTGCATATTGTAATTCTGAAAGTTTGTAATTCCACATTTGTGGAGATAATAAGAAGCCAATTTTCTGTTCTTGCATATTGTTGTTGTTTCTCTATATCTATTATGTGTTTGTGGTATTAAGGGGAGCACCCTTCATCAGGTGGTATCAGAGTAGGAGTTCTTGAGTGTGTAAATAGATCACCGACTGTGAGGCAGTTCGCACTAGGACCGTGGCTAGGGTTTCAGCGCGCATCGCGAAAATGCCTCCACAAAGAGAACGTGATGGAAGAGCTGGTGTTGTGACACCTGAGGTTAGAGAGCTGCAGAGACAAGTGTGAGCATTGCAAGAAGAGATTCGCAGAGGAATGAATCTTAATGTCAGAGATGAAAGCGAGGATGAAGCCGAAGAAGAATATCAAGAAGGAGAAGCTGAAATTGTGAACCAGGAGGAAGAAAGACTTTTTCGGATGATTTCCAAGATTGGGAAAAGACCTAAGATTGAGGTTCCTACATTTTCTGGAAATCTTAACCCAGAGGAATTGATCGACTGGATCAATGAATGTGAGGAATATTTTGAGTATGAAGATGTTGAGGATCCTGATAGGGTCAAATTTGCGAAGGCCAGACTAAAAGGTCATGCAAAGATTTGGTGGCAAGAAATTCAATTGGAGTGAAATAGAAGAGGGAAAGATAAAATCACAAGATGGGATTGGATGGTGGATAAATTGAAGCGACAGTTCATTCCTGTTGATTATGAGCTTGACCTACTGAAGAAAATGTAATGTTTGAAGCAAGCAGGAAGATCTGTTCAGGAGTATACAAAGGAGTTCTATCGACTCCTCATCAGAATAGGCCATGCAGAAGCTGATAAGGAGAAAGTTTCCCGATACCTTAATGGGTTAAGGCCAAGCATTCAGGAGGAGTTGAATCTGGTTCGAATGAACAGTATTAAGGAGGCATACCAATTTGCCCTAAAAGTAGAGGAAAAGCTGAACAAGAAGTTCGAGAGTAGACAAAACGGAAGAGGTCACGGTGGATGATCTGGTGGACGGTCGTATGGTGGCCGAAATGAAGATCCAAAAAAGAAGGATGAGGCCAGTAGTAGTCAGAATTAGTGAGGAAATAATTCCAATCACTTTCAGGATCAGAATAATAGAGATCAGAGAGGAAGAGGAAGAGGACAAGGATCTGGAAGAGGAGGCTTCCGTGGAACATGTTTTCACTGTGGAGAAGAAGGTCATAGGGCATTTGAATGTCCTCAGTGCCAAGGCAGAACAGACAGGAGAAATGAAGGCCAGGCCAGAGTTGCACATGTAGATGAAGATGCCAGATCATCAAATTCTGAAGATGCTGAAAGAGGAGAAATGTTGATTAACAGAAGAGTCCTGTTGAGCGGTGAGAATGAACCTGAGCAAAGAAGGAGCCTGTTTCGCACCAGGTGCAAGTGCGAAGGTAAATGTTCTAATGTGATTATTGATAGTGGAAGCACCGACAATTTGGTGTCAGAAGAGATGGTGACAAAGTTGAAGCTCAAGAGACAGAAACACCCACATCCATATCGGATTGCCTGGGTACAGGATGACCACAAGGTCATCGTCAATGAACAATGCCTGGTGAAGTTCAAGATTGGTCGATACCAAGATGAGGTATTGTGTGATATCATATCTATGGATGCATGTCATATGTTGTTGGGTAGACCATGGCAGTTTGACAGATGTGTTATACATGATGGTCGTGTGTGATGCCCAAAAGTTGGGACAAAACACAACCAACAAATTTTTTTAAAAGTGATAAAGTTGACTAAGAGAACAAGGATGTCTATTGTTTACGTTATTCTATAAGAAGGTCACTCAAAATACTAATGTATAAGTTAAGACCAACTGCTCATGGAGTTTAATCGATTTGATATGAAATATAGAATATATAAGATTTGATCCATCCAACTTATTATTAAATTAGAAAGAAACATCTATAAGTCTTTATCATTAATTATATTTATTTATTATTTAAATATAATATTAATTAATAATTATAAAATATTAACAAATTAATAAATGAAAATTACAAAGCAACTTAACTTCTTTTTAAATTAATAATAATAACCCTTATATGCAAAAATAACAAAAAAATAACACCTTAACTAACAAACTTATTAAACTACTAAACTAACTACTTTCTAAAATACCTTAACAAAAAACTAAAACATTCTATCAAACTAACTAAATTTATCCATCTTCTATATCTACTAGCTAAACTATCTATCCTACTAAACAACCTATCAAAAACAATCTCCTAAAATATCCTAAAACTAACAACTACCCCAACCTCCTTAATAGCTACCATCTCTTCCTTCTATACTCCCTCACCCACGTGCCATGAGAAGTTTGAATTTCATAAAGCAAGGGGGGTGCAAAACAAGGAAGTGATGATGTGTATTTTGGAAGAAGGTTTAAACAATGCCAAGACTTGACAGCCCACCTACCCTTTGCAAGATACATAACAAAGAAACTTTTAAACAAGTTTTACTCCTCCAAAATCTGCGTGAGTCCTTGAAGACAAAGCTTTAAAAAGCTAACCAATAAGCTTGCTGAGGTGTCACCTAGTACAACATCCCATCCATGAAAAGGTTTGGGATTAAAGACTAAGTCTTAGCCTTCATCCACCTGCGCCTAGGGGAAAGGCTTTCAAAAAGGTGAGCTTAAGATATTTTGAATGTTTTATTTATATTTTATTGCTTGGAAAAAAGGTGGCAAGTTTTAATATTAAAAAATGACTGTGGTTGAAATTTTGTATGGGAATTCTTTCCCATACAAAATCCAGAGAGCTATTTGCTCTCTTTAAAATTTCTGGGTAGAGTTATTTCTTCATTTTAACTCTTCTAGTTCATTTTTTTTTGAAACTCATTAGAGCATAGCATTGAAGATTTAATGATTCCTAGATTGAAATGAAGAGTTTAAGATATGGCAATTTGATAGTATTTCAACAAAGATTGTCATAGTTTATATGATAATCAAATAAGGTCTCTTCTAAAAGACTAGAATGCTCATAGTTTTCATAGTTGTTACTAGACATTTTCATAAATCTAAGGAGTGGTTTCAAAGCATAATTTCAAAGTTTATAGCATTGATCTAGTCAATTGAATCATCTACAATCTTCTTATTTCATTCAAATAAGTGTTGATAACATATCAATATAGATTCAATCAACTTAGTGATCTTATTGCAATAATTTAGAGAGTAAATTCAATGGCAAAGAGAGATTTAAGGTTTTTTAAGAGACAAGCAAATATTCAACTTTCCCTAATATGAATTTACATAAACTTTCCATTATCCATATTTCCATTTGAATCTTACTTCATCCTAGGTTTCAAAACAACATTCAAAATGAAACTTGCTTTTCTTTACATGAATTTCATAATGAAAGCATCTTCTAAAACATAAATTTGGCAATGATAGATCAATATAGCAACATGTTTTTTCTTTCTAAATACAATATACAAGAGCTCCAAAGGGAGATTGAATACATGATTCAAAATTTACAAGGATAAATCAAAATATGGAGTGAATTCCTCTTTCAAACATAGAGTGAATTCCTCATTTAAACACATCAAAGCAAAAGTCTTTATCTTCTTTATCATCATGCATCCATACTTCAAAATCTGCAATTGCAAACAAAACAAGGAAAAGACCATGGGAGCTCACCTCCCATCCAAGGTCTCTCATGAGACCACCCCCGAGCTTGGGGAGAACACATTGAACAGGTTACAAACATATACACACAATCACAACATGATTTAACAAACATGGACAAAATTCCCAAATTCCCTCAAGAAGTAAACTAAGGAATTCCCATGAATTTCCTTTGTAGGGTGTGGTAGACAAAACCATGGAGATTACCATTGCATAATATACAAGGCCACACATGGACCCATATTTCTCAAATACATACAAGGCACACAAGGCCAATTTTCCCTCCTTATACCCCCATTGCCACAAAGGCTACATGCAAGGTCTCTTGGGGAAAATCACTCACCCAAGGTTCATCCTTCCCCACACATGGAGGAGACTCTACACATGGAGTTGCCTCCATTTCCACACCCCCTCTTGATTTCTCTTCCCTCCCAAGGGTGAGAGAATCTAAGAGTAAACAACCCAAAAAATTCAATTACAAGATAAACACATATGCAAGCTTGCTCTCACCATGACCAACCATGGGGAGCTAAAACACAACACTAAACAAAACAAACCTCCACCATGACCAACCATGGGGAGCCAAGAACATGATCATAATAACAAACATCTCAAACAAACAGAGAGAGCACATGAATTCCTACCTCAAATCCAAGCTATGGTAGAATGTTGTTGAGCCCTAATCCAAGCTTCAAGCCTTTTCTCCTCTAACTTTCTGAAAGCTCTCTAAAAAAAGAGAATGGGTGAATGAATCACCCTAAGCCAAAATTTCCTCTAAATAGGGCTTCTACACCTAACCTCATAAATGAGGTTCCAACATGCAAGTTGCAATTTTCGCTCAAGAAGGAAAATGAATTTTTAAAAGGGTCCTAAAGTCACTTTTAGGCTTCTAAAGAGGTGAAAATACCCCTAACCCATGGATACATGGAATGGGTTAACAAATTAAGCATAAAACTATCTCCTAAGGCCATTATTAACCCTCTAAACCCATGTCGAGAAATAACATCGGAAATGGGGAATGAGACTGCATAAAGATTCCTATGGTAGAAAGGTGTGCTAAGATATCCCTATAACTCCTAGCAAGTGCTCTCACACAACACATGATGTACCTTAATAACATTGAACATAGGTGTCAAGCGACACTTAACAAAATAACATTTCACGAAAGGTACATCCAGAATAACAACACATAACATACAAACATTCAAATTACTGTTACGAAATAAATTACTTAACAACGAGGCCTCAGGTCTCTAAATAGACGGGGCCTTGGTATAATTGGTTACCCTATGTTCAATGTGTTTTCCCCGAATGTGTTTCCATGGTCCTTCCACCTGCAATACCTAAATGCAGCATCAGTAATTCAAGGAAGAAAACCATTACAATAACATATATGATATAGCGAAATTTAAACATTAAATTGCATAATTCAACTCATACGTCAATTGCATATAATATTCATGATTTGATTGCACATTTCAAATGAAATTACATAACGTAATTTAAATATCATCTAGACCATCAGGTTCACAAAACATCATATAAAAACATAAACCAAATCTACACATCATGGATCCCATATGCAGAATCATCAAAAGAACAGTCCATCGAGTCAAACATAATATAACAGTAGTCGACAAAGTCCAAGTGTCTCTGAAAGAAACATAATCAAAAAGATAGCTAATATGAATAACACAGGATCACTATGTGGGCCGAAAGTGGACCTCACATCCACCCCCTCTAGGTATGAACATCCTCCTGGAGTTCATCAAAGAGGTGCGGATACTGGGCCCTCATCTGAGCTGCATCCTCCCATGAGGCTGTAACCTCATCATAGCAATCCCACTGGACCCTAACCTGGTCCAGCGTTCTGCCTCGAAGTACCAACGTCTGACGAGCCAAAATGCGAATGGGCTCTAGTGCTAGCTGGCCATCTGACTCCACCTGCAAGGCATCCTAGTCAATAATATGAGACTCATCATAGATATACTTTCGCAAAACTGATACATGGAACACATCGTGGATGCGTGACAGGCTAGGTGGCAAGGCTAGACGATAAGCAACGGGCCCTATCCTCTCTAGGATCTCAAACGGACCAACAAAACGAGGTGCGAGCTTAGAGCCCTTTCCAAAACGGATTGGACTCTTGTGCGGTCTCACTCTCAAGAAAAATCTGTCTCCCACAAGGTAGGCTCGGTCAATCCTCTTCGCATTTGCATACTTCTTCTGTCTATCCTGAGCCTCTAAGAGACGCTGCCTAATCAGGATGACCTGCTGCTCCATATCTCGAACTAACTCAGGACCAATAGAAACTCTGTCCTCGATCCTATCCCAACTCAGTGGGGTCCTGCAAGGTCTACCATACAATGCCTGGAAAGGTGGCATTCCCAATGATGTATGATGCCCATTGTTATAGGCAAACTCCACAAGATGAAGGTACTCCTCCCACCGGGTCTGATGATCCATAACATACATGCGAAGCATGTCCTCTAAAACCTGATTGACCCTCTCGGTCTGCCCATCTGTATCAGGGTGATAGGTGGTACTGAAATTGAGCCTAGTGCCCAATGCTGCCTGAAGCTCTCTCCAAAATGAAGAAGTGAAAAGAGAATCTCTATCCGAGATGATCTTATGAGGTATGCCATGAAGTCTGACAATATCTCGTAAGAACACCTGGGCTACTGCGGGTGCTGTGAAGGTAGTACGAACTGGAGAAAAGTGGGCTACCTTAGTCAACCGGTCCACCGTCACCATAATAGCATCATGGCGTCGGGAAGACATCGGAAGACCAACTATAAAATCCATGGATATAACCTCCCACTTCCATACTGGAATCTCATGCGGCTGCAGGAGTCCACCAGGATGGCGGTGCTCTGCCTTAACTCGCTGACACTCAAGACACTTGGCCACTATCACAGCAATCTACAATCTCATGCCTGGCCAATGATACAGCTGCCTCAAATCTGCATGTAGCTTCTTAACCCCGGGATGTGCTGCATAAGGTGCTCTGTGAGCCTCTAGTATAATGAATGCACGTAAATCTCCGGTAGAAGGTACATAAATATGGTTTCAATGACATAAAAGTCCATCAGACTCTAAGGTATAACCAACATACTTCCCTTCCAAGGGTCTCTGAGACTGAATCCTCTCACATACCTCAGAATACCACTCATCATCCTGAAGATGATGGAGGATTCGTCCTCTCAAATCTGTGCCGGCAGTCATAGAATAGATATCATGTCGTCTCCTGCTCAAGGCATCTGCAACCACGTTCTCCTTCCCCTTGATGTAGTGAACATCAAAGTCATATTCACATAAGAACTCCATCCATCGCCTCTGCCGAGCATTAAGGTTCGGCTGAGTGAATATATACTGAAGACTCTGATGGTCTGAATGAAGCTCAAAACGGTGACCTAAGAGGAAGTGACGCCAACGTACTAAGGCATGTACCACTGCTGCAAGCTCTAAATCATGCGTGGGATAATTGAGCTCATGAGTCTTAAGCTTCCTAGACTCGTAAGCAATGGCTCGCCCTCCCTGCATAAGGACTGCCCCTAAACCATCTAAAGAAGCATCTGTGCACACCACAAATTCCGCTGAAGGATCTGGCACTGCAAGAATCAGTGCACTAGTGAGCGCTCTCTTGAGCTCCTGAAAAGCCCTCTCACACTTCTTTGTCCACTCGAACTTCTTCCCCTTTCGCTGAAGGGAAGTGATAGGATGTGCCACTCTAGAAAATCCTTCAACGAAACGTCTGTAATAACCGGCAAGTCCCATGAAACTTCTGACCTCAGTCACTGTGGTAGGTGCTGGCCAATTCATAATGGCCTCAATCTTTGATGGGTCTACTGAGATCCCATCACCAGATATGACATGCCCCAAATACTTAACCTCTCTTCTGAAGAAGGAACACTTCAACAAGCTGCCAAACAACTGATTATCTCTCAAACACTGCAAAACCTGTCTCAGGTGCTCTTCGTGCTCCTTCTCATCCTTAGAATAAATCAGGATGTCATCAAGGAAGATAATAACAAACTTATCTAAGAAGGTGCGGAATACACCATTCATAAGGCTCATGAATACAGCTGGGGCATTCGTAAGACCGAAAGGTACCACTCTAAATTCATAGTGGCCGTACCTAGTGCGAAATGCGGTCTTATGAATGTCACTGTCAACTATCCTCAACTGATGGTACCCAGACTTAAGATCTATCTTGGAGAATACTCGGGCACCCTGCAACTGATCAAACAAGTCATCAATCCTAGGAAGTGGATACCGATTCTTAATGGTAACCTTGTTCAACTGTCGGTAATCCATGCACAACCTAAGTGACCCATCCTTCTTCTTAACGAAGATCACTGGCGCACCCCAAGGAGAAACACTAGGATGAATGTGTCCCTTCTCTAGCAACTCCTCAAGCTGAATCTTGAGCTCATTAAGCTCATTCGTGGTCATCCTATAGGGCGCTCTAGATACTGGCTCAGCTCCTGGCACAAGGTCTATGTGAAAGTCAACTGCTCTGCGAGGAGGCATACCAGGTAACTCTGATGGAAAAACATCTGCAAATTCCTGGAGGATGGGATGGTCATCAAGAGAAGTCTCACTCTCGTCCTCATCCCCTCTATCATTGATAGAGATAGCAAACAACTAACAACCCTTCCGCATACACCGCTTAAGTTGCATAGCGGATATCATGCGAAGAGATACTGGTCTCTGAACCCCTGAAATAACTGTAGCCATGCCGTCATCATCCAAACATTCTATCTTCTTCTGGCGGCAATCTAGCTTGGCTCTGTGGGCATATAGCCAATCCATGCCAAGTAGTACATCATATGATCCCAAAGGGGTAATCCTAAGGTCTGTGGAAGTGGTCAACTCCCCAATCTGAATCTGGCAATCTCTAACCAAGGAGGTGACTGATACTCTAGAACCGGAAGCCAACTCAACTTCCCAGCTATCTTTCTGCCTAGATGCCACTAGCCCGCAACGCGAACCACTACAAATGGAGATATAAAGGAGTCGGTGGCTCCTGAGTCAAACAAAATAGAAATACTGCATCCTCGAATCATACCTGCTGACTCAATCACAGTGGCCTGGTGCTCGGCCTGGCGGTTATCTACCGTTGCAAATACTCTATGGGACCTACCTAAGTCCCCCACAGTGGGCTCTGATACCAAAATGTGATGCCCAAAAGTTGGGACAAAACACAACCAACAAATTTTTTTAAAAGTGATAAAGTTGACTAAGAGAACAAGGATGTCTATTGTTTACGTTATTCTATAAGAAGGTCACTCAAAATACTAATGTATAAGTTAAGACCAACTGCTCATGGAGTTTAATCGGTTTGATATGAAATATAGAATATATAAGATTTGATCCATCCAACTTATTATTAAATTAGAAAGAAACATCTATAAGTCTTTATCATTAATTATATTTATTTATTATTTAAATATAATATTAATTAATAATTATAAAATATTAACAAATTAATAAATGAAAATTACAAAGCAACTTAACTTCTTTTTAAATTAATAATAATAACCCTTATATGCAAAAATAACAAAAAAATAACACCTTAACTAACAAACTTATTAAACTACTAAACTAACTACTTTCTAAAATACCTTAACAAAAAACTAAAACATTCTATCAAACTAACTAAATTTATCCATCTTCTATATCTACTAGCTAAACTATCTATCCTACTAAACAACCTATCAAAAACAATCTCCTAAAATATCCTAAAACTAACAACTACCCCAACCTCCTTAATAACTACCATCTCTTCCTTCTATACTCCCTCACCCACGTGCCATGAGAAGTTTGAATTTCATAAAGCAAGGGGGGCGCAAAACAAGGAAGTGATGATGTGTATTTTGGAAGAAGGTTTAAACAATGCCAAGACTTGACAGCCCACCTACCCTTTGCAAGATACATAACAAAGAAACTTTTAAACAAGTTTTACTCCTCCAAAAGCTGCGTGAGTCCTTGAAGACAAAGCTTTAAAAAGCTAACCAATAAGCTTGCTGAGGTGTCACCTAGTACAACATCCCATCCATGAAAAGGTTTGGGATTAAAGACTAAGTCTTAGCCTTCATCCACCTGCGCCTAGGGGAAAGGCTTTCAAAAAGGTGAGCTTAAGATATTTTGAATGTTTTATTTATATTTTATTGCTTGGCAAAAAGGTGGCAAGTTTTAATATTAAAAAATGACTGTGGTTGAAATTTTGTATGGGAATTCTTTCCCATACAAAATCCAGAGAGCTATTTGCTCTCTTTAAAATTTATGGGTAGAGTTATTTCTTCATTTTAACTCTTCTAGTTCATTTTTTTTTGAAACTCATTAGAGCATAGCATTGAAGATTTAATGATTCCTAGATTGAAATGAAGAGTTTAAGATATGGCAATTTAATAGTATTTCAACAAAGATTGTCATAGTTTATATGATAATCAAATAAGGTCTCTTCTAAAAGACTAGAATGCTCATAGTTTTCATAGTTGTTACTAGACATTTTCATAAATCTAAGGAGTGGTTTCAAAGCATAATTTCAAAGTTTATAGCATTGATCTAGTCAATTGAATCATCTACAATCTTCTTAGTTCATTCAAATAAGTGTTGATAACATATCAATATAGATTCAATCAACTTAGTGATCTTATTGCAATAATTTAGAGAGTAAATTCAATGGCAAAGAGAGATTTAAGGTTTTTTAAGAGACAAGCAAATATTCAACTTTCCCTAATATGAATTTACATAAACTTTCCATTATCCATATTTCCATTTGAATCTTACTTCATCCTAGGTTTCAAAACAACATTCAAAATGAAACTTGCTTTTCTTTACATGAATTTCATAATGAAAGCATCTTCTAAAACATAAATTTGGCAATGATAGATCAATATAGCAACATGTTTTTTCTTTCTAAATACAATATACAAGAGCTCCAAAGGGAGATTGAATACATGATTCAAAATTTACAAGGATAAATCAAAATATGGAGTGAATTCCTCTTTCAAACATAGAGTGAATTCCTCATTTAAACACATCAAAGCAAAAGTCTTTATCTTCTTTATCATCATGCATCCATACTTCAAAATCTGCAATTGCAAACAAAACAAGGAAAAGACCATGGGAGCTCACCTCCCATCCAAGGTCTCTCATGAGACCACCCCCGAGCTTGGGGAGAACACATTGAACAGGTTACAAACATATACACACAATCACAACATGATTTAACAAACATGGACAAAATTCCCAAATTCCCTCAAGAAGTAAACTAAGGAATTCCCATGAATTTCCTTTGTAGGGTGTGGTAGACAAAACCATGGAGATTACCATTGCATAATATACAAGGCCACACATGGACCCATATTTCTCAAATAAATACAAGGCACACAAGGCCAATTTTCCCTCCTTATACCCCCATTGCCACAAAGGCTACATGCAAGGTCTCTTGGGGAAAATCACTCACCCAAGGTTCATCCTTCCCCACACATGGAGGAGACTCTACACATGGAGTTGCCTCCATTTCCACACCCCCTCTTGATTTCTCTTCCCTCCCAAGGGTGAGAGAATCTAAGAGTAAACAACCCAAAAAATTCAATTACAAGATAAACACATATGCAAGCTTGCTCTCACCATGACCAACCATGGGGAGCTAAAACACAACACTAAACAAAACAAACCTCCACCATGACCAACCATGGGGAGCCAAGAACATGATCATAATAACAAACATCTCAAACAAACAGAGAGAGCACATGAATTCCTACCTCAAATCCAAGCTATGGTAGAATGTTGTTGAGCCCTAATCCAAGCTTCAAGCCTTTTCTCCTCTAACTTTCTGAAAGCTCTCTAAAAAAAGAGAATGGGTGAATGAATCACCCTAAGCCAAAATTTCCTCTAAATAGGGCTTCTACACCTAACCTCATAAATGAGGTTCCAACATGCAAGTTGCAATTTTCGCTCAAGAAGGAAAATGAATTTTTAAAAGGGTCCTAAAGTCACTTTTAGGCTTCTAAAGAGGTGAAAATACCCCTAACCCATGGATACATGGAATGGGTTAACAAATTAAGCATAAAACTATCTCCTAAGGCCATTATTAACCCTCTAAACCCATGTCGAGAAATAACATCGGAAATGGGGAATGAGACTGCATAAAGATTCCTATGGCAGAAAGGTGTGCTAAGATATCCCTATAACTCCTAGCAAGTGCTCTCACACAACACATGATGTACCTTAATAACATTGAACATAGGTGTCAAGCGACACTTAACAAAATAACATTTCACGAAAGGTACATCCAGAATAACAACACATAACATACAAACATTCAAATTACTGTTACGAAATAAATTACTTAACAACGAGGCCTCAGGTCTCTAAATAGACGGGGCCTTGGTATAACTGGTTACCCTATGTTCAATGTGTTTTCCCCGAATGTGTTTCCATGGTCCTTCCACCTGCAATACCTAAATGCAGCATCAGTAATTCAAGGAAGAAAACCATTACAATAACATATATGATATAGCGAAATTTAAACATTAAATTGCATAATTCAACTCATACGTCAATTGCATATAATATTCATGATTTGATTGCACATTTCAAATGAAATTACATAACGTAATTTAAATATCATCTAGACCATCAGGTTCACAAAACATCATATAAAAACATAAACCAAATCTACACATCATGGATCCCATATGCAGAATCATCAAAAGAACAGTCCATCGAGTCAAACATAATATAACAGTAGTCGACAAAGTCCAAGTGTCTCTGAAAGAAACATAATAAAAAAGATAGCTAATATGAATAACACAGGATCACTATGTGGGCCGAAAGTGGACCTCACATCGTGCGAATACCTATTCCCTGACAAAGGATGGAGTGCGACATAAGCTAAAACCATTGAAGGAGACCAAAGAAAAGGTATGTGGTAATGCAAGGATAACTTTTGTTGATGGAAGAAATTTCCTAGATGGTATGAGGCATGAGCATGTATGTTTTGCCTTAATTCCAAAAGCTGGTTAAGAGGAAGTAGAAGATGTTCCTGTAGAAGTTGCAGATTTTTTGAATGAGTTTCAGGATATTGTATCCGATAACGTGCCTGATGGATTACCACCAGTCAGGAAGATCAGTCATCAAATGGACTTGATCCCATGAGCGAGTTTTCCAAATAAGGCAGCACACAAAATGACACCTGCAGAAAGTGAGGAGTTGAACAGACAAGTACATGAACTGTTACAAAAAGGATTGATCTGTGAGAGTCTGAGTCCCTGTGCTGTACCAGCGGTATTAGCACCAAAGAAGAATAGAGAATGGAGGATGTGTACAGATTCCAGGGCAATAAATAAGATCACAATCAAGTATAGGTTTCCATTGCCACGAATGGATGATATTCTGGACTGTTTGAGTGGAGCTGTGTATTTCTCAAAAATAGATCTGAAAAGTGGATATCATCAGATTCAGATCAGAGAAGGAGATGAATGGAAGACTGCCTTCAGGACAAAGGAAGGACTATATGAGTGGTTAGTCATGCCTTTTGGGCTAACCAATGCACCGAGCACTTTCATGCGGCTCATGAACGAGGTTTTGAAAGAATTTCTGGGTAAGTTTGTCATTGTTTACCTAGATGATATTTTGATCTTTAGTAAGACATTGGATGAGCATATGATGCATATTCGTATGGTATTTGAGAAGTTGAGAGAAGAGAAATTGTTGATTAATTTGAAGAAGTGCAGTTTTGTGAAGAAAGAGTTGGTGTATTTGAGATTTGTAGTTTCAGCAGAAGGTCTAAAAATGGACCCAGAGAAGGTACAGGCTATCCTTGAATGGCCTACTCCAAGGAGTGATACTGAGGTAAGATCTTTTCATAGTCTAGCTAGCTTTTATAGAAAGTTTATTAGAAATTTTAGCAGTATTTGTGGACCCTTGACCGAAACAATGAGAGGGGATAGAAAAGAGTTTAAGTGGACTAATGGGGCAGAAAAAAGTTTTCAATTGTTGAAACAAAAAGTTACAGAACAACCAGTTTTAGCACTTCCAAATTTTAATAAGGTGTTTCAAGTAGATTGTGATGCTAGTGGTACTGCAATAGGAGCTGTTATGAGCCAAGAAGGTAAACCTGTTGCTTATTTCAGTGAGAAATTAAATGATGCCAAGAGAAAATATTTTGTTTATGATCAGGAATTTTATGCTATAGTTCAGGCATTGAAAAAGTGGAGGCACTATCTGCTTCCTAAGGAGTTTGTTTTGTATACTAATCATCAAGCTTTGCAATATTTGAATAGTCAAGGAAAATTAAATCAAAGGCATTTGAAGTGGGTTGAGTTTTTGCAGAGTTATACATTTGTTTTGAAACACAGGAGTGGAAAGTCTAACAGGGTTGCAGATGGTCTTAGCAGAAGGCAACTATTGCTGACAGAAATGCAGATTGAAGTGGTTGGGTTCAAGGAACTCAAGAATTTGTATCCAGACGATCCTGATTTTGGTGAAGCTTGGAAAGCTTGTACAGAACCTGTTACTCTAGATAGGACGAAATGGCTGGATTTTATCATCCAAGATGATATGCTATTTAGAGGGAGTCAGTTGTGCATTCCACGAAGTTCTATGAGGGAGAATCTCATCAAGGAGAAGCATAGTGGAGGATTGGCTGGACATTTTGGTCATGATAAAACCCTTGCTTTGGTTGGTGAGAATTATTATTGGCCACAGTTGCAGCAAGATGTGAAGAAGTTTGTACAGAGTTGCAGAGTATTTCAGATGGCGAAAGGAGTGAAGCAGAATACAGGGTTGTATCAGCCATTACCTATACTAGAGAAGCCTTGGGAGGATATCAGTATGGACTTTGTTCTTGGTTTACCGAGGACACAGCAGGGACATGATTCAATTTTTGTAGTAGTTGACCGATTTTCAAAGATGGCACATTTCATTCCCTGCAAGAAGACTAATGATGCTGTTCATGTAGCAGAATTGTTTTTCAGAGAAGTAGTGAGACTTCATGGTTTGCCAAGGACCATAGTTTCAGATCGGGACACTAAGTTTGTTGGATATTTCTGGCGTACATTGTGGAAGAAGTTGAAGACAGATTTGAAGTTCAGTTCATCACATCATCCACAGACTGATGGACAGACAAAGGTGGTGAATAGAAGTTTGGGAAATCTGTTGAGATGTTTGGTTGGAGATAAGCCAACATGATGGGATTTGATTTTACCACAGGTAGAATTTGCATACAATAATTCTGTCAATAGGAGCACTGGTAAATCACCATTCCAGATTGTATATGGAAGTAGTCTGAGAAATGCATCTGAATTGAGAAAGATAGATAAAGGAGAAATAAGTAGTGCTGAGGCTGAGGATTTTGCAGAACATTTGAAGAATATCCATGAGGAGGTGAGGAAGCATATTATCAAGATGAACGCACAGTATAAGGCTAAGGCAGATGAGAAAAGGAGGTATAAGGAATTTTAGGTTGGTGATGAAGTCATGGTTCATTTGCGGAAGGAGCGGTTTCCAGTTGGTACATATAACAAGCTGAAAATGAAGAAGTTTGGACCATGTAGGATACTGAAGAAACATGATTCAGGAAATGCATATGAGGTAGAATTGCCTACTGAGCTAAATATTTCACCAGTGTTTAACATTTCAGATCTGACAGAGTATCATGAAGGAGGTGTTGAAGATGAGATCGCAGTAGCACAGTGGAGTATTCCAGCAACTAGTTCAGACACTAAGGAGATCGAAGATATACTGGACAGTTGTGTTGGAAGAAGCACAAGGAACATGACATATGAAGAATATCTGGTCAAGTGGAAAGGATCACCTGTTGAAGATTCATCATGGCTGACAAAGGAGGAAGTTAGCCATCTTGGGTTTCCTCTGCACACCTGAGTCGTGACAGGGTCACTTCTCAAATTACCCCGGGTGTCTGATGCAAGAACATCCTAGGTGTAAGAGCAATCTTGCATCACCCAAAAATATTTCTGCTTTTGTATTCAATAAAGGCTATTTTGTGCAGAGCTGCTATTTATGGAAAGTTACTATTTTTGGTAATTTTTGTATGTGCTCAGAATGATCTGATTTCTTTCTTGGAGGTTCATTTTGGTCATATAAGTCTGCCAGTAAAGTTTCATTGCCAGATCAAGTGTATATTGGAAGATATTGAAGATTTTTGGTATTGGTAGCAGGGTACAGAAACTTTGAACTCAGTTTTGAAGGCTTTAGAGGCCCCGAATGAGGTCAAAAATTTGGGTGACAGGCACTTGCATGGGTCAAGCCTGTAGAGCGCTTCGTGGCATTTCTGAAATGGGGTTATAATAGCCGATCGGGTCAACTGGTGATGACTTATGGTCTTCGGAAGTTGGGTCACCTGAAATGGCAGAAAATAATTTTCTTCAAAATTTTTGTTCGAGTTTCAGAGGTTATCTTGAGCCGACTATGATGTAATAAAATGTAAAATAAAATAATTCTAAGTTTGGTCGGCCTTATTGGCTAAAATTCTGGAACCTTCCCAGGCGGTGGAAAATTGCCTATATAAGGAAGGCTGTATTATTGTCTTAGGCAGTTCAGAATAGTTCTAGGTAGTAGATCTGGGTAATAGTTCAAGGCTTTGTCCTACATAATATTGTAAGGGAATGCCCATGTGGCTTTGCATATTGTAATTCTAAAAGTTTGTAATTTTACATTTGTGGAGATAATAAGAAGCCAATTTTCTGTTCTTGCATATTGTTGTTGTTTCTCTATATTTGTTATGTGTTTGTGGTATTAAGGGGAGCACCCTTCATCATATATGCATTCTATAAATATTGTGATAGAATCCATTGCATGGATCCATTGGATCTAACCCACATAATCTCTTCTCTTCTTATAGGTTTTGGACTACGGGAGCTCTCTAGACAAGATCAGATTCAGACACCATTACTAGGCAATGTCTGGTACCCTAGTATTTTAATTGATCATTCATGTATATCTACACTCATTCATTCAATTCTAGTAATGGCTATGCTCATGGCCTATGTGAGCTCAAATAGATTCTTTTATCTTTTCAGTTGTTTCCCTTTTGTACAACATACATATCACTGATAGATGCATGTGTAATCTCTAGATGTAGAAGTTATCTTTTTCTCTTTTATGCAATCTTCATAATGAAATGAAATGAACACAAATCTAAGAAAGACCACTAATAATTTCAAATGAGGGTGCATTAGTCAAACTTAGTAATTAGGCCTCTTTAATGAGTAAAATACTAATAACATTCTGGCAACCTTCTTGGAGTGCTTGCTTGCTAAGCATCCTGACCAGCTTCCTTAAAGATCCATTGGGCACAGAGTCTTATAAGCCTTAAGTTGAACTTAGCTCCTATGAACAACAAAATATTTTTGCTTAAAAAACACTAGCTACTAGAGATAACATCTTTGGCTTATTGCTACTCACAACAAACTAAAAACTGAACTTGTGTCAAGCTCTTAGGAAATACAGAAAACTAAAACTTAACTTACTAATGTACAGGGTAGAAATAGACCTCAGAAACAAGCCTTGAGGTGAATCCCATTCACTAGAATGGGAAACTCCTCTCCATCCATACTAGCCAGCTAAAAAGCATTATGGGCTTTGCATCCAATCACCATGAATGATCCACTCCATATGGCATCAAATTTAGTATGCCTTCCTAGTTTTTACATTGATTCATCCCACTTGATGTAATGTCCAACTTTTACACACTAGACTGGACGTCACACAACCTATTTAATCTACTCAAACATAGGAAATAGCATCAATGTTTTTTTTATACAAGGTCCTGCTATATATATCAGACACTATAGTATGGTTTCTCTTGTTAAAACATTTAGCTAGAATCCAACATGATAACACATCTAGCTAGAACAATAAACTTTATAACAATGTTTATAGAATGAACATAACTTGCAATTGCATACCTGAGACTCTCTCCATGTTCCTTATGTTTTTTTTTTCTCTCTTCAAAATCACTTGTTCCTGCATTCAATACTACAAGACTAGGTGCATAATATGAGATTTGTTAGAAGTTAGATACATGATCATGAAGGTAATGTCCTCATCAATATGTTAAATAAAGAAAGAAAGCAGTAGTTACATCATAGCAATGATAGATGAGAGGAATGTATGAGCCATGAAGAAAGAGAAATCCAATATTATTTTAATTTTTCAAGGAATCCATTAAATAGATCTCTAATAGTTACACTATTATTAAGAAAGTTTCTTTCAAGCTACTCCATAAGATTCTTACCAAATACCTTAAACTATCATTTCAAACAAATTTCCTAAAGAGATGTATAATTATCATTAAAGGTATTCTGTGGGAAATAACTAATATTGGGCTTTCCCCCTTCCCATCCAAATGGCATCATGAGAACTCTAAGGTCCTAGCCAACCCCCAAGAAAGTAAAAGTTTTTTTTTTTTGTATCATTAGGATCAACGGAGCACTTCCTTTCAATGTCATGAGTCATCTGATATATTATTCCTTAAGGATCCTAACAACTCTAAAAAACTTAATCCAACTCATCATTGTACTAATATTTTCTATAATTTCTATACAAACACTTCAGAATAAAAGTCCTTAGTTTAACCATGTTGTATCCTGATGCCACACAATCTAAAAAAAATATAGAGATGTTGTATGATTGAAGTAAAGAGAGGTTCTTATTCAATATTTTTAATTTTTTTTTTCAAAATAATAGCTACTAATCATATTATGAGAGTAAGAACTGCTAACTCTATGACAACGTCACTAAGAAAATATTAACCAGGCCTATAATAATTATTATAATAGATTGTACAAAATTTACACAAGGTTCCCAATATTGGTTAGAGAATTATACTCATAAACTGATAATTCATAAACTTCAAAAACTAGAGCTACGTAATTATCCCACCGAATGGCTCAATCCCATGTGGTCCTAAAATTTACATATGGTAGTAAATGTTTAGCAGTTAAGACCTAAACTTAAGAAGATGGTAATGTCTAAAATTTCATTAAATGGATAGTAATATATATATATATATATATATATATATATATATATATATATATATATATATATATATATATATATATATATATATATATATATATATATATATATATATATATATATATATATATATATATATATATATATATATATATTATATATATATATATATATATATATCCTACGAACAAATTCATTCCCAAGTACTCAACATCTATATTACACAAAAGAATTCCTCACTACACTCTCTATGCAATTTATAACAACTCAAATTGCTATCATTGATTCGATAAAATCCATACTTGTGAATACAATTGCATAACTCGCAAAGATAGTCACTTAGATAATTTATTAATTATGAATGACAATACTACCTATAAAATTTCTAACTATACAACTTGAATTATTGAATGTATAATGATGGGTCTTGAGAATAATTATCCACACTATAAGATCTATACTTTGCAATGAAATGTGATCTTGTTGAATCTTAATGATTAAATAAAACTTGAAACAAAACTATATATTTTAACACTTGATCTATACTAGAATCAATATTATGCTTGAGATGCACTATTTGAAAATTATTCCAATTCAATACCAATAAAATAAATCTTTTTAAAAATAAAGGTAAATGCTATATTAAGATGAAATCAAGATCTAAATATGTTTTAGCTTTCCTCTACAAAATAATATGGTCTTTTGTTTTATTGGAAAATCTAAGAATAACGTAAAAGGTGTCTAGGGTATAAGATAAAGCCTAATAATTGCATTTGACAATTTGAACTATTATGTAATAGAAAGTATTCTTCTATCATACATAACATTTCAATGTAATTTCCCATTAATTATAATAAACGTTCAACAAAAATCAACTCTATTTGACATGATTTAATGAAAAACTTATCTAAAACTCTTTAACTGGAAAGGGACGTGTTAGTTTACTAACATTGAAATTACCCAACTTGGTGTTTATATTTAAAGGAACATGAAATACTTACTGTGGGAAAGAAAATAAAAATTATTGGTGGAAGACAAAATCAATAAGTAATTTTTTTTAAGAACTTACCCAAAATACATAGTATGGATGTGAAGCCAAGTTTCTCCCCTCTCTGGCCCAATCTGGTTGAGCTGCTTTTGAAAGTATAAATACACATCATGATCTTTTATTCCCAAATAATACTCTTGAGGTCTCCTAACACATTTTAAGAATCTATCTTCCACTTCGAGTACCAAAATGACCCCCCAATGCCATCGCAACTTCCCTGATATCCTCTCTTGCAGAAAATAGAAGGGAAATATCCCCTGGCACATACTCCAGGAAATGTCTAAACAACTATCTAAATGTCATGTCTACCAAGGAAATTGCTCCATCTATTTTTAAATAAAAAACTTCATGTTTATTACAAGGTTTAGTTGGATGGATAGTCACTACCTCGATCATAACTACCCACCCCACATACTCCTTTTTTTGCTAGACACAATGCCTCAAAGAGATGTCACCTTATGGAGTGTAATGGTTGCAAATTTTCTTTTTTAGAAGTTTCATCAATAAACTTAAGAAGTTTTTGTTTTTTTATACACATATTTTTAAGCCACTAAAAAGACATCATAATGCCTGGTGCTGGGCCATCATTCCACTCACCTGTGCCCCCCCCCAAATGAGGACTTTAAATCCCCCTATGCAGCTCGATATTGGCCTCCCATTGCCATCCCTTGAACTACCATTCCTCCATACTCCTAGAAAATCCCAGCGTAACCCCCTACCTATCCACTATCGACTCCACCTCTCATAGGGATTACCTCCTCTAAAACATGCCTGACAATCCAGAAAGCCATCCCATAAATTTTGCAATAGCTGTAAGGTTTGTCGGCAGGAAGAGAAGACCGTCCTCCAATCTCTGGTTCCCTTTTCTTCCCTTTTTTTTAATATCTCTCCCAAAAAAAATATTTTACCTCCTACCTTCTCTCTCCTATACATCTCCTCCCATCTGCTTCGTATATACCATTTGCAAAAAATGTCACCTAGTGAATTATTGTCCTTCCTAGATCTGACCCCTCCCCCATGGATCAAGTCATAGAAAAGACCTTAGGTTGATAGCAGGTCATACAGTTGGCACTCTCCATATTTTTTTTGAAAATCTTGAGTCTTTTAGTCAAAATGATGGTTAAGATTACCATGCCTCTTCAATATCGGCCATAAATTCTACCTAACATTTTATTTCCCTTCCAGGATGCCCATTCTTTCGATCCCTTTTGATTGGGAGACCTCCAATATTAAAAGTATTGTCTCCCATTCCATATGAAGTGCGCTTAGGAATTTGCTCTGTGGGTAAACATTTTTTCTCAATTCTTATGACCCGTAGTTATGATTAAGTACGTAGTACTCAGAAATTAGCTAAAAGAATCATATCTTAGATAGCATATTCAATTAATTTTGTACCTATGTAAGGGTGAATCCATTGAACAACTAAAATTTAATAGGATTCTTACACTTAAATGTACATATCTAAATTTTAGACTCATTTAAATGTCTCCATTATATGATTATATATTCAACATTAATCAATCATATTTATTGCAAGTAAATAAATATCCTCTCCTTTGAAGTTATGTATCCAATATATGTATACTAAATCTAAACTATATCCTATAAATTCATTATTTAAAAAGGAGAACTCAACTAATCATATATGTCGTTAAATCAATCTATATCTTTAAAACAAATATGCTTATCATGATTAGAAACATATTTTTACAAGGTAACATCTCATTACCATTTTCCAAAGGGGTGTATATATAGGCATATATAGCTCAAACCTTATATTTGTATATAAAGTAATTTATAATTAAATATATTTATTTTATCATATGTACAAAATATCGTATATATGGAATCATTGCTCATTTATTCTCTGCTTAGTTATTCTAGGTTGATATGGCATGATGTTAATCTTTGAGATGACTCTCTAAGGTTTATAAAAATATTAACTCATTAACCTCCTAAGAAAACATAAACAATGAATAGCATTTCTAGATAAATAATAATATGTACCTTTCCTGGTGGATCCACGTCTCTTGTTTAAAGCCTTGTATATCATCACCCATAAAACTCAAATATTATTTCCACCCTCTTGATCATTCCAATCTATGCTTGAATCACACTCACTCAAAGTAATTAGTGGATATACTAAGCATAAACGAAAAAACATCAGTTTATTCATACTCATCATATCATAAAATAACCAAATCATTTTAACCATAATTTATAGAAGAACACTTTTCTTTTCTCTTTTTAATCATAAAATGTATTTAACTCTTGTTTGAGTTTTATTGCTTGCATGTACCTTTGTTTACAATCTCAAAATTGATTTGCCAAAGGACAACTGTCATGTTTTTAGCATATCTAGAAGCTTATTTGACATTATTTCTATTAAACCATCATTCTAATAAATTTAGTTCTTTAGTTAATAAATCAATTAAAATGCACTAAAATATTAGGAAGATATTGCATAAATGAAAAATCAGCAGTACACAAACTTGTAAATGTTAAAATTGAACTATTTAACCTGTGGAATGCAACCTTAATCAAGAAGTAAACATAAACCAATTCATCTCTAGGTTGGGGATCACATCCTCCCACCCTAA
>BSBK01014950.1:25000-40736 GCA_027943335.1 Chamaecyparis obtusa | reverse complement strand
AATTCTGTGATAAGGGATCTTCATGGTTGAGTTTGGGATTCATTTGTGAAGCTCACCAGGTAGGGGCTAGCTCTAGCATTCCGGTTCTGGATATCTTCCTCACATGAATACCAGGCAGGGACATCTCTTACCTTATCCTCTGTTTCCATTTATGATTCTGCAAATGAACTAATGGAATGTAGTTTACTAATGTTTGTTAGTCAAAAAATGTGAAGATTTGTGTTGTATATTTTATGGGTTTCGGTCATGAATCAATCTTTTTCTTTCTTGGATAGATTAAGAAGTCAGTTCAGTTAAACAATGCTATGATTTATTGGAGAAACTTGTAACAAATGACTGTTTAGCAAGTGTTTTGGGTTTAGTGTGGTATTAAACACATGTCCTTAATATGTTGTTTTCGAGCATAATGTATTAAGGGGTTTTCTCTGTTCTGAGTTTGGTTTTGGCAAAGTTTTAGTTAAGTCTGTGCCGAACTATGGAATATAGATATGTAGATGTTATATGGTTATATCCTCGTGTGTTTTGGTGTCGATGTTTACTTGCTTTGGACAATGTTAAGGGAGTTAGTCGGTTTGAGAATCGGCATACTAATACAGTATGGAACCAGCATGAGTTTTCTTGTTAAAAACTTCTTTAGATCTTCTTGCATTGTACCTATTGTTAGGAGCACTATAGCATCATAATGCATTTAGTTTGTATAGACTTGGTTATAAGGTGGAGTTGGGTTTTTTCTACCACAGTCATTAACCGAGGTTGGTATCGATGTTCTTTTGAGCTGTAATGTGGGAATTGGGATTAGTGGTATTCATAATGTTATCTGTTACCTGTCGTATTTTGTATTACATTTGCACATAGGTGTGGAAATGAAGTATTTTCTGGGTGTATTTCTCTAGTTATTCTGGTGTCCGATTTTTGGTTTAAAAAAAAGGTGTTTATCACTATATGTATCAGTCGATAGAGGAATGTGGATGTCTTGGTTATGTCAAACTTGTTTGCGAGCTTTATGATCTTTAGTAATTAACACCAGAGTGTATTACAGTTGTACGACATTAGGAAATGTTAAGGGATTTATAGGAAAGTCCATTACTATCTTGTTCAGACAGTAAGAAAAGAAACACTTTGGCATTTTGTTTAAAAGGTAGAAGTCAGTTATTTATTATTATACTGTCATTATTTTATTTATTTGGCAGATTAGTAGTATATTAAGGTCGATGTATTCTGTAACAGAACTAAGACAATTTGAATGGTTTTTCTATTGCCATATTTATGGACTTTAACTATTAATTACAAGTTTATGCAATTAGATATATAAATATATATATACCTTCTGGGATATGTATATGTATACACAAGCCGTGGTGTATACATGTACATACGCCAACATGTATATAATAGATGTTATGATTGTCATTCTGAACTATTAATTACAAGCTTATATAATTATATAAACATATATATATATACCTGCTGGGATATGTATATGTATACAAAAGCTATGGTGTATACATGTACATACGCCAACATGTATATAGAGGTATAAACTTGTAATTAATAGAGTATGGATGTATGGTCAAATAGTTTAATAATTCAGTGATGGCAAGCTTTTATGTTCATTATAAGCTATGGGTGTTGTGTTGATTCAGTTGATATATGAATATGTTAGTTCTTTTCTGTTCAATGGAAACATGAATTTGATATGGACATTTTATTGTACAGTTTCAGATTTAAATGTTAAGTTAATGTGGAGATTATTTTGATTGGATTTGTGATGGAGAAAGAGTTGTGATCTTTCATCTTTCGAGAAACATCATGTTGATGAATGTATGTTAAGGAATATGGTAACATGGTTTTATAATGGATTTCTGATTGATGTTTCAATTTTGTAAATTGATGCATTAGAAATAGATTGTTAGTGAAATTGTGTAATATAGTTCATTTCACTGCTTTCATTGATTGCCAGATCAAGTGTTTTTTTTTTGAGATAATGCAAGAATGATCCGTAGATTGGGGGCTGACACTAGTCTAGTACCTTGTGATGATAGAATTTCTGTCAGTTGTGACTGACACTAGTCTATATCCTTATGGGAAAGAATTTCTGTCAGTTGTTTAATTAAGTGATAATTATAAATTCAAGGGTTATGGGTTTCAATTAACAAAGATAAAACATTATGGTTTCATCAGACATAATGGATTACTACGAGGTTTCCTTATGGATACATAGCGTAGGTCCTTATGTGGACACCCATGAACTATTGGATCATTACTTGTCATTTTCTTTGTGAGTTTATTTCTGTTAGAAAGAAATTTAGTGCTTGATGATTTTGGTGTTAAAAATGGAATTATGTTATTTAGTTTTCAATTACATCTGTATTTAAACTGCATAAATGTTATATTATACTGACTTTTATGATTGCAGATATTTGGAGATGATTCATTTTCTTTATCATTGTGACTGAGCCCTGTTTGCTATTTGTGTTTGTGTTCATTTGATTTTCAGGTTTTAGATGGATAAATCAATGAGTATGGGATAGTGGATAGCAGTTGTTAAGTTTTATGGGAAATAGATCAATTCATGGTTATTAGTTATCAAATCTATTCGTAGAATGTAATGATTTTGGAAAGAAGGAAATTTTGTTTTGAGACTTAATCTTTGAATAAAGAGTATTATTATTACTCTGATGTAAATCGATTGTAAACTATAAAGCTCTTAGAAGCAGTTGCTATGATTGTATGTAACAGTTTGTAATTTTAAGGAAAAAAAATATTACTGTGGTTTATGTGAATTTATTATGGTCGTTTCTTCTTTAGTATCATCTTTTATCTTTAAGTATAGATGGGGTGTTAGAGTTGGTATCAGAGCCCAAGTTTAAACACTCAAGGCTTGAGGGTTATTTAAAGGGTTTATCATTATGCTTCCGTTAGTGATTTTATTGAACTTTTCTATAGGATTTCAAGCATGCCTCCTGTTACACGAGGAGCACAAAGGCGTGGCGACCCAGTTGATACCGATTTAGGCAGAGGTAGGGGTGGACGACGTGGTCATGGTCATGACTGAGGTAGAGGATGAGGTCGCCAAGGAATACATGGTGATGAACAAGTTGATCCTTTAATAGGAATGGATCAGGAAGATCGAGAGGTACCTCAGGTGAAGTTCTCCAACGGATCCTTGATTGGTTGGATAACATTGAAGCTAGGAAACAATGTTCCAGATGGTGTAGCAAATGCTCATGTTATATGAGTCTCAGTAGCAGAAGATCCTGTTATCAGGACTCAGTTAAAAGACCTTTTTAAGCTCAAAGGACCATATTTCAATGGAACAGAGGGTGGTGCTGAGCTGAAGCATGGTTCTTGAACATTGAAAGGTGTTTTATTCTCCATGATTATCACAGTAATGTGAAGGTTCATTGGACCGTAATGCAGCTTAGATCCTTTGCTTCCATTTGGTGGAATATGGAACTAGAACAACTTGGAATTCTCATCTCTCAGGTTACATTGGATCTTTTCATAGAAAGATTCCGCGAGAGATCATGTCGAATTATTGGTAGTAAACTAGATCTGAAGAGTTCTTCAGCATTTCTCAAGGCAACTCAACAGTGGAAATGTATGAGAGGAGGTTTTCCAACTGAAGAAATATTTTGGTTGGTTAGAGAATGATAAGCCTTTGGTACAACACTTCATTAGGGGTTTGAACCCTAAAATTGGAGAAGAAGTGAGAACTTTCAAACCTAAGATAGTGAAGAAGCTGTTGATCAAGCCAAGCTCACAGAATTGAAATCAAGATTTTCAGCCAAAGGATCTGTGAATCCACCAGCTCAAAGTAGTGGGAAGAATCAGAAACCTTATCAAGATAATATCAACGTATTTTCCAGTGGATCGAGTGGTAAATTTTAGAGAGGAAGTTTGAAAATTTTTCCAAATCAAACAAGAGTTTCAAGGTTCCTGAGCAACCTAAGTTCTTTAAACCAACTCAGAGTGTACAACAGAGTTATGCATCACCTCCAGTGAACTCATCACAGGATAAAAGTACCAAGAGAGGAGCAGAGTGTTGGCAATGTGGGCAATTGGGGCATTTGCAATGGAATTGTCCCCTTCGAGGAAATAGTCAGGTCAGGTCTAAAGCCACAGGTTTAGAGGCTACTGTTGGTGATTCTGGAAGAATCATCGCATCTTTGCTACTGTGGATCAGAAACAAGCAGATCATCAGAACACTGTGATTGAAGCTAGAGGTAATTACCAGGTAAGAAGATCTCTATTTTATTTGACTCTGGTGCCACTGGCTCTTTTATTTCTTCCAATTTGCTTAAGCAATGTGGAATTCCTGTGAGTAAAGCTGAATAGCATGGCAAGTCGAGTTAGCATCAGGGTCAAAGGTTGAATCGGGGTTATAGCTGAAAATTGTAAGGTCCAATTTAAGGCTTTTACTACTACAGTTAACCTTAGGGTCATTCCTTTAGGTTCTTATGACATTATTCTGGGTATGGATTGGTTAGAGCAACACCAAGCTATCATCGATTGTAGAGAGAAGACTGTTAGGTGTATCAATGATAATGGTACCATCAAGATTATTACAGGTGTTAAGAGGCCTATGTCAGTCAGAACTATTTCTGCTAAGCAACTTTAGAGATGTTTTCAAAAGGATGCAAATTGTTTGCTATTTCTATCAATGATTTTGATGAACTAGTTGCTTGGAACACCAGCTTAGATCATCAATTTTGAAGGAATTCTCAGATGTATTTGTTACGGAGAGTCCGGGAATCCCACCTAAAAGAGAAATTGATTTTAGAATTCATCTTTTGCCGAGAACAGAACTGATTTCCAAGACTCCTTACCGTATGACCGCTCAATAATTAGTGGAACTCAAGGTTCAACTTGAAGAACTCCTTGAGAAGGGACTTATCAGACCTAGTGTTATCACCTTGGGGAGCACCTGTTATCTTCGTCAAGAAGAAGGATGGATCTTTGAGGCTTTGTATCAACTATAGACAACTGAACAAAGCTACCATCAAAAATAGATATCCTTTGCCTCGCATCGATGATTTTTTTGATCAAGTGAAAGGTGCCAAGTGTTTTCCAAGATTGATCTCAAATCCGGATACCATCAGTTAAGGATTCAAGAAGCTGACATTCATAAAATAGCTTTTCACACAAGGTATGGGCATTATGAATTCATGGTAGTGCCATTTGGGTTGACTAATGCACCATCAGTATCATGAGTTTGATGCAGGGAGTATTCGGGACTTTCTTAGACAAGTTTGTGGTAGTGTTCCTTGATGACATTTTGGTATATTCTAACTCCTTGGAGGAGCATGAGCAGCATTTGAGGCAAGTCTTTGAATGTCTCTGCAGGAACAAGCTATATGCCAATCCTGAAAAATGTGAATTTTTCAAAACTGAATAAGTTATTTGGGTCACATTATACAGGAGATGGAATAGCTGTTGATTCTGCTAAGATCAGGGCAATTGTAGAGTGGCCAACTCCAACCAAAGTATCTGAAGTATGAAGTTTTATGGGTCTGGCTAGCTACTACAGGGATTTGTGGCTAATTTTTCAAAGATAGCCCATTCCATTACTTCTCTCCAGAGAAAGGGTAAGAAATTCACCTAGTCAGATAAATGTGAAGAAGCATTCCAACATCTAAAGGAACATTTGACTAGTGCACCAATTTTAGTGGTACCTGATCCTTCTAAGGAATTTGTTGTGTGCACCGATGCCTCATTGGATGGTTTAGGGGCTGTCTTGATGCAGTACGGCAGGGTCTTTGCTTATGAATCCCAGGAAACTAAAGGATCATGAAATTAATTATCCTACTCATGATTTGGAACTCGCAGCAGTGATCCATGCTTTGACCAAATGGCGGCATTTTCTTCTTGGTCAACATTTTGAGCTTCATACCAATCACAGAAGTCTACAATATTTGTTCACGCAACCCATCTTAATGCACCTCAGCGAAGATGGATGGAGTTTTTGTGTGAGTATGACTTTGAAATGAAGTATATTTAGGGTAAAGAGAACAAAGTAGCAGATGCTCTTAGCAGAAGGCATCACGAACTCTCTTCTCTGACCTCACAATTGATTTGAAAGAGAGAATACTTCTGAATTTGGCTACTGATCCTTGGTACTTAGATGTCAAAGTAGTGATTGATAGTGGCAGTGTATTAGAAGGTAGATTTGAGGGTTACTCTATCAACACTAAAGGATTAATGACTTACCGAGGTAGCATATATGTGCCAGAAGTCGGGATCTTTAGAACCTAGTTATGACTGAAGCACATAAGGCACCTTATTCAGCACATCCTGGTGTGAAGAAGATGCATGCTGATCTTAGGCAGCATCACTATAGGCTGGGTATGAAGAGGGATATTGCTGATTTTGTGGCTAGATGCTTGGAGTGTCAGAGAGTAAAAGATGAGCATCAACATCCAGCTGGTTTACTTCAATCTCACAGCATGTCTGAATGGAAATGGGATACCATATCCATAGATTTCATACTGGGGTTACCATTCTCAGCTAGGCGACATGATTGCCATTATGGTTGTTGTTGACCGATTAACCAAGGTTGCCCATTTTATTCCTATAAGATCCACTTATAATGCTGCATCTGTGGCACAGATTTATATGGAGCAGGTTGTTAAGCTACATGGGATTCCTAAGAAGATCATATCTGATAGGGATTCAGTTTTTACTTCATCTCTGTGGAGGTCTTTGCAGCGTGAATTAGGTACTCAGCTGAACTTTAGTTCAATATATCATCCCAAAACTAACGGACAGACTGAGCGTGTCAATCAGATTTTGGAAGACATGCTTAGAATGTATGTGATGGACAGGCAAAATAGATGGGAAGAGTACTTGCATCTGGTTGAATTTGATTACAACAAGGATACCATAGTTTCTATAGGTATGCTCCTTTCCAGGCTTTGTATGGAAGACCGTGTAGAACACCTTAAGCTGGGACAATCTTGAAGACATAATTCTTTTGGGTCCCAAGATGCTTCAGGATTTAGAACAGCTAGGTTAAGCGCATCAAAGAACACCTGTCTACAGCTCAGGACAGGCAAAAAAAGTATGCAGACCTGCATAGGATTGAACATCAATTTGAAGTTGGGAACAAGGTATTTCTTCGGGTTAGACCCCAAAAAAGTCCTATTAAGTATGGTAAAGGGTCAAAATTGTCTCCAAGGTTTGTGGGACCATTGAGATCCTAGAACATGTGGGTCCAGTTGCCTACAGACTTGCTTTACCTCCCAGTCTTTCACGAATTCATGATGTGTTTCATATTTCCGTCTTAAGGAAATATATACCTGACATTGCACAAGTGTTAAATTGGAAAAATTTACAGGTGGTAGATGGTCAACTGATGCTGGAACCAGTGCAGATCATCGAGCAAAGAGAGCTAAATCTCAGAGGGCACAAGGTGGAGCAGGTAAAGGTGTTATGGGATCTTGATGATGTAGCTTCTGCAACTTGGGAAGATATAGGGGCTCTGAGAGCTGCACATCCTCATTTGTTTACCAGGCTTCCAAGAGTAAGCCTACACTGGTGTGGAAGGGTGTCATGCCCCTGACAGTTCCAGGCTTTACTTTTCTAATGGTTATGTTATGTTAGACATCTTTGGGTTTGAACTCTGATTGCGTTCTTTTGAACTTTGTTATTTAGATGAAATATGTTATCTCTATTATTCTACCAGACACTTAGGGAATTATGTCCATTTCTGTTGCATAATGAGTCTTTTTCTGATGACAGAATTGGCTTAGACTGAATTTTGAATTTTGGTTTGATTATGAAATAAGGACAAACTATATGGTTAGTCAATTGTCTGATTATTGATTCATTTTTTTGGAATCCTTAATAATATGTTAGACGTAATTATAAATGGTTATGTTATTATGGTTAATTGTATCTTATGATTGTAGACAGTATATAGAGAATTATTGTTATTTAACGTTAATCAAATTCTGAATTCAAAATAAATGAATTTGTATATATGTATTTTTATACATATAATTATGAGTGAATGTTTTAGTAAGTATGTGGTATTTCATTTACTAAAACTATATGAATTAACTAAGTTAGTATAATCTATTTTGTATGTTAGTAGGAGGTTAGTGTGATGAAGTGTTAGTTATTTGACATTGTCATGCGTTGTTATCTTAGATGTTTAAGTTAGTAAATTGACTAATGTTATTAACAAAGAAATGTGTTAATCTATCCCTAAGACTTCTTATTATATTCTGGCTCGAAAACATGACTTAACGACAGGGTTTTTTAATGCACTTTCATTGCATTGAGGTGTTAGTGGGGTTTAAGCTATTTTTCAGGGTGCGGAAATGTACTATGTTGGACATTTGGAAGGTATTGAGTTGTGTTCACTGCAAGAGATAAGTTTGCATTGAATGAACTTATCGATGAAAATTCATTGTTGTGTTTGAAGTCTGCTATTTGCTCTGGTTAAGGAGTTGCAGTTTGTATATGACTCCATTTTTTTTTACCATGTTATGCTACAGCATTTTGGGTAAACAGTTGGTTATGGACCTTTTTTACTGTTGTATCCTTCATGATAAGTGGCATGGAATGAAAGGGGTTTTCACGGCAAAGATAAACCCTTCTATTCATGGTGATTTAGGAAGTGGGGATTTCATACTGTTATCTCTGCATTTTGGTAATCTGTGATAAGGGATCTTCGTGGTTGAGTTTGGGATTCGTTTGTGAAGCTCACTAGGCAGGGGCTAACTCTAGCATTCCGGTTCTGGATATCTTCCTCACACAAATACCAGGCAGGGGCATCTCTTACCTTATCCTCTGTTTCCATTTTATGATTCTGCAAATGAATTAATGGAATGTAGTTTACTACTGTTTGTTAGTCAAAAAATGTGAAGATTTGTGTTTGTATATTTTATGGGTTTCGGTCATGAATCGATCTTTTTCTTTCTTGGATAGATTAAGAAGTCAATTCAGTTAAACAATGTTGTGATTTATTGGAGAAACTTGGTAACAAACGACTGTTTAGCAAGTGTTTTGGGTTTAGTGTGGTATTAAACACATGTCCTTAATATGTTGTTTTTGAGCATAATGTATTAAGGGGTTTTCTCTGTTCTGAGTTTGGTTTTGGCAAAGTTTTAGTAAAGTCTGTGCCGAACTATGGAATATAGATATGTAGATGTTATATGGTTATATCCTCCTGTGTTTTGGTGTCGATGTTTACTTGCTTTGGATAGTGTTAAGGGAGTTAGTCGGGTTTGAGAATCGGCATACTAATACAGTATGGAACCAGCATGAGTTTTCTTGTTAAAAACTTCTTTAGATCTTCTCGCACTTTACTTGTTGTTAGGAGCACTATAGCATCATAATGCATTCAGTTTGTATAGACTTGGTTATAAGGTGGAGTCAGGTTTTTCTACCACAGTCGTTAACCGAGGTTGGTATCGATGTTCTTTTGAGCTGTAATGTGGGAATTGGGATTAGTGGTATTCATAATGTTATCTGTTACCTGTCATATTTTGTATTTACATTTGCACATAGGTGTGGAATTGAAGTATTTTCTGGGTGTATTTCTCTATTTATCTGGTGTCGATGTTTGGTTAAAAAAGAAGGTGTTTGTCATTGTATGTATCAGTCGATAGAGGAATGTGGATGTCTTGGTTATGTCAAACTTGTTTGCGAGCTTATGATCTTTAGTAATTAACACCAGTGTGTATTACAGTTGTTACGACATTAGGAAATGTTAAGGGATTTATAGGAAAGTTCATTACTATCTTGTTCAGACAGTAAGAAAAGAAACACTTTGGTATTTTGTATAAAAGGTAGAAGTCGGTTATTATTACTATACTGTCATTATTTTATGTATTCGACAGATTTAGTAGTATATTAAGGTCGATGTATTCTGTGACAGAACTAAGACAATTTGAATGGTTTTTCTATTGCATATTTATGGACTTGAACTATTAATTACAAGTTTATGCAATTAGCTATATAAATATATATATACCTGCTGGGATATGTATATGTATACACAAGCCGTGGTGTATACATGTACATACACCAACATGTATATAATAGATGTTATGATTGTCATTCTGAACTATTAATTAAAAGCTTATATAATTATATAAACATATATATATACCTGCTGGGATATGTATATGTATACACAAGCCGTGGTGTATACATGTACATACGCCAACATGTATATAGAGGTATAAACTTGTAATTAATAGTGCAGGATGTATGGTCAAATAGTTTAATAATTCAATTATGGCAAGCTTGTATGTTCATTATAAGCTATGGGTGTTGTGTTGATTCAGTTGATATATGAATATGTTAGTTCTTTTTTGTTCAATGGAAACATGAATTTGATATGGACATTTCATTGTACAGTTTTAGATTTAATGTTAAGTTAATGTGGAGATTATTTTGATTGGATTGTGATGGAGAAAGAGTGTGATCTTTTCATTTTCGAGAAACATCATGTTGATGAATGTATGTTAAGGAATATGGTAACATGGTTTTATAATGGATTTCTGATTGCTGTTTCAATTTTGTAAATTAATGCTTTAGAAATAGATTGTTAGTGAAATTGTGTAATATAGTTCATTTCACTGCTTTCATTGATTGCTAGATCAAGTGTTTTTTTTTGAGATAATGCAAGAATGATCCGTAGATTGGGGGCTGACACTAGTCTAGTACCTTGTGATGATAGAATTCCTGTCAGTTGTGACTGACACTAGTCTATATCCTTATGGGAAAGAATTTCTGTCAGTTGTTTAATTAAGTGATAATTATAAATTCAAGGGTTATGGGTTTCAATTAACAAAGATAAAACATTATGGTTTCATCAGACATAATAGATTACTACGAGGTTTCCTATGGATACATAGCGTAGGTCCTTATGTGGAGACCCATGAACTATTGGATCATTACTTGTCATTTTCTTTGCGAGTTTATTTCTATTAGAAATAAATTTAGTGCTTGATGATTTTGGTGTTAAAAATGGAATTATGTTATTTAGTTTTCAATTACATCTATATTTAAATCTGCATAAATGTTATATTATACTGACTTTTATGATTGTAGATATTTGGAGATGATTCATTTTCTTTATCATTGTGACTGAGCCCTGTTTGCTGTTTGTGTTTGTGTTCATTTTGATTTTCAGGTTTTAGATGGATAAATCAATGAGTATGGGATAGTGGATAGCAGTTGTTAAGTTTTATGGGAAACAGATCATTTCATGGTTATTAGTTATCAGATCTATTCGTAGAATGTAATGGATTTGGAAAGAAGGAAATTTTGTTTCGAGACTTAATCTTTGAATAAAGAGTATTATTATTACTCGGATGTAAATCGATTGTAAACTATAAAGCTCTTAGAAGTGGTTGCTCTGATTGTATGTAACAGTTTGTAATTTTAAGGAAAAAAACTATTACTGTGGTTTTATGTGAATTTATTTATGGTGGTTTCTTCTTTAGTATCATCTTTTATCTTTAAGTATAGATGGAGTGTTACATCACCACTACCATGGGCTGGCTCCCACAGAGCATGGGCTTCACTCATGGTTGTGTGGCTCCTCCCACGGCTATGGATGCCATAGTCTATGGTCTTCATCCATGGTTGTGGATGCCACAGCCTATGGGGAACCCATGGTTGTGGTGGCTCACCTAGTCCTAGCCCCTTGCGTGTTAGGGTTTTGTGTTAGAATTTTTTTTTTAAGTTATGTATATATATATAATATATATGTGTGCTGTGTGTGTGTGTGTGTGTGTGTGTGTGTATTGATGAAGGGTGCTCCCCTTAATACCACAAACACATAACAAAAATATAGAAACAACAACAATAATATGCAAGAACAAAAAATTGGCTTCTTATTATCTCCACAAATGTGGAATTACAAACTTTTAGAATTACAATATGCAAAGCCACATGGGCATTCCCTTACAATATTCTATAGGACAAAGCCTCAATCAATACCCAGATCTACTACCTAGAACTGCCCTAGACAACACTACGGGCCTTCTTTATATAGGCAATTTCCACCGCTCGAGAAGGTTCTAGAAATTTAGCCCTAAGGGCCGACCCAACTTAGAATTATTTTATTTTTTAGTTTATTACATCAAAGTCGGCTCAAAATAACTTTTGAAACCCGAACAAAAATTTTGAAGGAAAATTATTTTCTACCATTCAGGTGGCCTGACTTCCGGAGACCATAAGTCGTCACCAGTTGACCCGATTGACTATTATAACCTCATTTTGGAAACACCACGAACTGCTCTACAGGCTTGACCCGCGCAAAGCACTCATCACCCAATTTATCGACCTCATCCGGGGCCTCTAAAGCCTTCAAAACTGACTTCAAAGTTTTTGTACCCTGCTGCCAATACCAAAAATCTTCAATATCTCTAAAACTACACCTAATCTAGCCTTGAAACTTTCCTGGCAGGCTGATATGACTGAGATGAACCTCCACATGTAAAATCAGAACATTCTAAGATCGTAAGGCCAACTGACTAAAAATAGCAAGTTTCCATAAATAGCAACTCTGCACAAGATAGCCCTTATTGAATACAAAAATGGAAATATTTTTGGATGATGCAAGATTGCTCTTACACCCAGGATGCTCCTGCATCAGACACCTGGGGTAATTTGAGAAGTGACCCTGTCACGACTCATGTGTGTAGAGGAAAATCAAGATGGTTAACCTCCTCCTTTGTTAGCCATGATGAATCTTCAATAGGCCATCCTTTCCATTTGACCAAATACTCTTCATATGTCCTATTCCTTGTGCTTCTGCCAACATGACTATCCAGTATGTCTTCAATCTCCTTGATATCTAAACTGGTTACTGGAATACTCCACTGTGCTACTGCAACCTCATCTTCAACACCTCCTTCATGATACTCTGTCAAATCTGAAATGTTAAACACTGGTGAAATATTCAGCTCAGTAGGCAATTCTACCTCATATGCATTTCCTGAATCATGCTTCTTCAGTATCGTACATGGTCCAAACTTCTTCATTTTTAACTTGTTATATGTACCAACCGAAAATCACTCCTTCCGCAAATGAACCATGACTTCATCCCCAACCTGGAATTCCTTATGCCTCCTTTTCTCATCTACCTTAGCCTTATACTGCGCATTCATTTTGGTAATATGCTTCCTCACCTCCTCATGGATGTTCTTCAAGTGTTCTACAAAACCCTCAGCTTCAGCACTACTTATTTCTCCTTTATCTATCTTTCTCAATTCAGACGCATTTCTTGAACTACTTCCATATACAATCTAGAATGGTGATTTACCAGTGCTCCTATTGATAGAATTATTGTATGCAAATTCTGCCTGTGGTAAAATCAAATCTCATCCCGTTGGCTTATCTCCAACCAAACATCTCAGCAAATTTCTCAAACTTCTATTCACTACCTCTGTCTGTCCATCAATCTGTGGATGATGTGATGAACTGAACTTCAAATCTGTCTTCAACTTCTTCTACAATGTATGCCAAAAATATCCAACAAACTTAGTGTCTCTATCTGAAACTATGGTCTTTGGCAAACCATGTAGTCTCACTACTTCTCTGAAAAATAATTCTGCTACATGAACAACATGATTAGTCTTTTTGCAGGGAATGAAATGTGCCATCTTTGAAAATCTGTCAACTACTACAAAAATTAAATCATGTCCCCGTTGTGTCCTCGGTAAACCAAGAACAAAGTCCATACTGATATCCTCCCAAGGCTTCTCTGGTATAGGTAATGGCTGATATAACCCTGTATTCTGCTTCACTCCTTTTGCCATATGACATACTCTACAACTCTGTACAAACTTCTTCACATCTTGCTGCAATTGTGGCCAATAATAATTCTCACCAACCAAAGCAAGGGTTTTATCATGACCAAAATATCCAGCCAATCCTCTACTCTCCTTCTCGTTGATGAGATTCTCCCTCATAGAACTTCGTAGAATGCACAACTGACTCCCTCTTAATAGCATATCAACTTAGATGATAAAATCCAGCCATTTCATCCTGTCTAGAGTAACAGGTTCTGTACAAGCTTTCCAAGCTTCACCAAAATCAGGATCCTCTGGATACAAATTCTTGAGTTCCTTGAGCCCAACCACTTCAATCTGCATCTCTGTCAACAATAGTTACCTTCTGCTAAGAGCATCTACAACCCTATTAGACTTTCCACTCATGTGTTTCAAAATAAATGTATAACTCTGTAAAAACTCAACCCATTTCAAATGCCTCTGATTCAACTTTCCTTGACTATTCAAATATTGCAACGCTTGATGATCAGTATACAAAACAAACTCCTTAGGAAGCAGATAATGTCTCCACTTCTTTAATGCCTGAACTATAGCATAAAATTCTTGATCATAGACAGAATATTTTCTCTTGGCATCATTAACTTCTCACTGAAATAAGAAATAGGTTTACCTTCTTGGCTCATAACAACTCCTATTGCAGTACCACTAGCATCACAATCTACTTGAAACACCTTATTAAAATTTGGAAGTGCTAAAATAGGTTGTTCTGTAACTTTTTAATTCAACAATTGAAAACTCTTTTCTGCCCCATTAGTCCACTTAAACTCTTTTCTATCCCCTCTCATTGTTTCAGTCAAGGGTCCACAAATACTGCTAAAATTTTTGATAAACTTTCTGTAAAAGCTAGCCAAACCATGAAAAGATCTTACCTCAGTAGCACTCCTTGGAGTAGGCCGTTCAAGGATAGCCTGTACCTTCTCTGGGTCCATTTTTAGACCTTATGCTGAAACTACAAATCCCAAATACACTAACTCTTTCTTCACAAAATTGTACTTCTTCAAATTAATCAACAATTTCTCATCTCTCAACTTCTCAAACACCATACGAATATGCATGATATGTTCCTCCAATGTCTTGCTAAAGATCAAAATATCATCTAGGTAAACAATGACAAACTTACCCAAAAATTCTTTTAGAACCTCATTCATGAGCGGCATGAAAGTGCTCGGTGCATTGGTTAGCCCAAAAGGCATGACTAACCACTCATACAGTCCTTCCTTTGTCTTGAAGGTAGTCTTCCATTCATCTCCTTCTCTGATCTGAATCTGGTGATATCCACTCTTCAGATCTATCTTTGAGAAATACACAGCTCCAATCAAACAGTCCATAATATCATCCATTCGTGGCAATGGAAACCTATACTTGATTGTGATCTTGTTTATTGCTTTGGAATCTGTACACATCCTCCATTCTCCATTCTTCTTTGGTGCTAATACCGCTAGTACAACATATGGACTCAGACTCTCTCAGATCAACCCCTTCTGCAATAACTCATGTACTTGTTTGTTCAACTCTTCACTTTCTACTGGTGTCATTTTGTGTGCTGCCTTGTTTGGCAAACTGGCTCCTGGAATCAAATCTATCTAATGACTGATCTTCCTTACCGGTGGTAATGCATCAAGTACATTATTAGATACAATATCCTGAAACTCATTCAACAAATCTGCAACCTTTACAGGTACATCCTCTACTTCCTCTTTACCAGCTTTTGGAATTAAAGTAAAACACACATGCTCATGCCTCATACCATCTAGGAATTTTTTTCCATCAACAAAAGTTATTCTTGCATTACCACATACCTTTTCTTCGGTCTCCTTCAATGGCTTTACCTTATGTCGCACTCCATCCTTTGTTAGGAAATAGGTATTCGCACGACCATCGTGTACAGCACATCTGTCAAACTGCCACGGTCTATCCAA
>BSBK01014950.1:0-20000 GCA_027943335.1 Chamaecyparis obtusa | reverse complement strand
CAGATTTCAAATGAAATACACATTTCCTTCTTTCTTGAAACCAAAAACTAAGTTCTTCCATCAAATAAATATGCACCTTTTTTTTTTGGAAGATCATTACAAATGGTTCCTAAAGGAACTTTAGAAAAATGTTACACAAACAAAACATAGAAGCTCCAAGTTTCACAAACACAATTCCCTTCTTGCATCCTTCATTTTCTTCATAGGAACATAAGGCTTCAATAATATACAAATAAAAAAACTTCAAGGACTATGGGATGCTTACCTCCCATCCAAGGCCTCTAGGAGGCCACCCCTGAGCTTGGGGAACCAAATCATAGATTGGTTTACACATAAGCATAACCAAAATAGTAACAATGGTATCATAATTGCCACATGAAAATCCCAACCCAAGGCTTACATAATGGGTCTCATATTAAACCTAAATTTGGGGCGAAGTGGACCAAATACCCTATGGGGAGAAAGCCCATTCCAAAAGTAACAATAAACAAGCATTCATATGGCTTTTTAGAATCAACTTCTGAACCATATCACAACAAAACCCTTATGACCCCCAAGGCATCAATCCAAAAACAACCCCAAAACAAGAATGAAATTGCTTCATGGATCCCATACTTCCATGTTTTATCCCTCTCCTCCCCAAGTAGAGACTCTACACCCATGGGCTATCCTAAAACCTTCACCCCCAAGTCTATTCTTCCCTTCCAAGGGTGATCGGGCCTTGAGTATCCATTAGACAAAAACTTGCAATACATCCCAAAAGAAACACATTACAAAAATGAGAGAAAACATAACAACAATAATTTTCTGACAAGCTCAAGAATACTATCACTTGCACATATTCACAAACTCCATAACAAATAACAAAGAGAGATGAGAAATCCCCTAACCTAGATCGAAGTTTAAGGAAGAAAATTGATGAAGAGCTCCCTCTTTCCTAAGTCTCATTCTTCAAGGCTTCTCCAAAACTAGAACTATCTCTAAGATAGAGAGTGGGTGTTCAAACTCACAACAATAAAGGGTCTCCACTAAAAAGGCCTCTACACAACTCCCCACAATCTCTAGGGATAATGTAAGTCATCTTATTGGTTGGTCTTCCCTAAGCACCTTACAACCTTTCCAAATATGGGTTCCTAAAAAGGTTAGCCAAAAATGTGGAGAAAGTACTCGCATCCTAATGGAAGGGTGGTCTAACCAAGACCATGCTTCAAAAAGTTGATTTTCGGCCATTTTGAAAATTCAACTTTTGAGGGGGTCTTTTGGTCAACAAAGGGTTATCATATGGCTGAAAATGAACCTTATCCATAGGTATACCAAGTGGGCTTACTAAAAATGACTCAAACACTCCCCTAGGCACCTTCCTTACCCCCCAAAAGTTCATTTTAAGTTTCACTTCGAAATTCAAAAACATGACCATACCTCAAGCTCCCTAACCAACGGATTCACATGGCAATCCTAAAAGGGTACATACCTAGGTTGGTGGGAATCCAATCCTCAAGTGGAACATGTAATGGCCACATGTACACATTACAAGTGTCAAATGACACACACACACACAATTACACTTCACAAGCCACATGACATTTCGACTTAAGCACACACATAATAATTAAAATTTATAATTTAACAAATTAAAATAGAAACATACAAGCTCATTACATTTACAAATAAAATACAATTCAATGAGGTTTTTATCTTTCATTAGAGGCAACCTTGACTTGCACTGAATTCACATTGGCCTAGATTTGGTTCCCCAATTTAATACCATGGTCTTATTCCCTGTACACTAGATATAACATCAGTAGTCCAAGAAATAAGATAATCCACATCATATATGAAATAAAATCCATTCAACTTTTACAAATTATTTACATCATCACATAATAATTGAAATTCACTTCGCATAATCAATTTAACTGTTTTCACTTCTGCATCATGTGAACTCATAAATTCCATTTAAGTAATTAACTTTCAATTCACAGTATAAATATCAAATCAACTATCCATTTCCTAATTACTCATGTAATCATATAAAATCAATTGCGTACTTGCAACATTCATTAAATAAAAATAACCATAAATGCAAAATTCATTTTTGTATCATAAATAGTCATCAATAGTTCATCACCTAACATTTAACCCTCAATCCCTCTCCTCCAGCTCCTTTGGCATGTTCTACCTCTGCACATCTGTTGAACTATTTGGAAAGAAAGGAACAACAGGATATTCGAGGAGTCTATCTCCCTACCTGAGGCTTGCCTCTATCTCATAACCAAGCTCCTATGCAAGAATGCTGGCTCTGCTAAGTGGAAACTCCCCTTGGCACCTCCCTCTACCTAGGAGATCAATATGGATGGTAATTGGAACTTGTTGACTAGCTTCACTAAGTTTGATAACTCCAGGTTGATAGCTACGAATGCTACCCGTTGGGTCGCCCCACCCAGTGGTTGGAACCAAATTAAATTTTGATGGGGTAGCTAATCATCTCACTCAGGATGGGGGAGGTGCGCTAAGAGACCACAATGGCACTTGTCTCTTGGCTTATGTTGGGCTTCTTAAAAAATGTATAGTCAATCAAGCGGAAGGTATGACTCTTTTGTGGGGCTTTAAATTTTCCATTTAAATGAACATTAGGCTACTGCAGATCGAGGGGGATTCCAAAGTAGTGGTGGAGGCTATTAAAAGGAGATCTAATGCAGGGTGGCCAGTGAACACCATAATTGTGAAGAGCTGGAGCTTCTCAACAATTATGGTGAACACCATAATTGTGAATGACTATTTCCCATACGTACAGGGAGGGAAATGCGGTGGTAGATTTGATGGATGCCATTGGGCTTAAGAAAACCAGACTAAATAAATGGGAGGAGATCAGGGAGATACCAAAGGTGACTCAGGAAAAGATTGAGCTAGAGAAAAGTGACACCAACAATGTTTAAAACGTGCCAAGTTGTCAATTTTGATAAAGGCCCTACCTTGATTACGTGTCAGCACAACTTGATGATTGTTGTGGTTATGAATACGCATGCTCAAAAATCCATAAAGGTTCATAATTTCCTTTTATGTGAGTACATGCGGAAAGATAGTTGTCTACATCGGCAAGTAATTTTGATTACCAAGGACACTAAGGGAAACTCTGGCTTAACTCCTAATTATTATGCCTATAGATTTGATAGATTTTTCCATACAGAGCTCGACTCCCTAAAAACCACCCAAGGCCTTCTTTTTGTATATAATTTCCTCTTAAAATGGTTAACTCAAAATAACCTATTTTATACTCTGGTTTGCGAAGCTCGGCTCTACAATTTTCAAAAAAATTCTTCTTAGATAAGAGGATAGTCGACATGGGAGGCAAAACCTTGCGCATTGAGCTAGATAAAATTGATGAGTTCACCTCCAACCCCCTGGTGACCCACTACTATAAAGAAAGTGGTATCTAGAGTTTCATGAAGCGTATGAAGGGAGGCCATGACGAGCAGATATCCAAGTAGTTCATCTCCTCCTAGAGCAATAGGAAGGTTTCTATTGGGGGTATCCACTTCCATATAAATGAGGAGGTTATCGCTAAAGCAACGGGGCTTTCTAAGGAAGGAAGAAAATATAAAAAACTAGCAGGATGCCGGACCTCACTAGCCTTAACTAGTTCTTCATGCTGGGGGAGAAACTTGTGAAGAAGTCCGGAGGATTCAACGACGAGCTACTCCTAGAGTTTTGGCCCAAGGTATGCCACATTGTTATGAAGTACTTTACCTTGGAAGAAAAATTTACTATGTTTTACTATTACCATATGTTGTTCGTCAATCATATCAGGAATAGGGATCTCATTTCTATCCCGTTTTACCTTCTCCACTCTTTAGAAAGAAACATCCTGGATATTAGGGAAAATAAAAACCTTGAAAAGCTAACCTCATCCTCCACCAGGGCCTCTTTCTTTGCCTATATAACTTCCATAAAGCTATCTGCCCTCCGCCCCAACCCCCCCATTCATTCAAGAGGTCACCCAGAAAGATTTTCCTTGGAAAGCCGGTAATCCCTCTCAATCCCCCATCCACTCTACCCAAGAGATCCAAGAAACTAACCTTGTCCTGAAAGATGGCAAAGGCCACAAGAGATGAGTGAAAAACCCTTTTAAAAGGGTGGAGGAGTTAGAGGAGTCCCATGTCTCAGAGACCTTGGAAGCTAAGGAAATGAAGGAGACTGATAGCACCCCTGGTCAAGTTGGAGGTGGATTTTGGAGGCTCTGTCAGCCGTTCTAACAAAATTCCCAAGGAGAAATGCAAAATAAGAATCAAGGAAATAGGTTCTAAGGAGAAATCCCTTTCAGAAGATGGCAACTATGCTTCCACTGAGTTGATTGAGTGCTCCTCTGATGACCACTTGAGCTCGCACAGGATTGGCACCACTCACCCCCTTAACCCCTAGTCGGCTATGGAGGACATTCCCTATAGTAATAACCCACTCTCGCACCCCCCACCGCCCCATGACCAGCAGTCCAAGTCCCCCCCTGCTGAGCACAATTATGTGGCTTTGAATGGGAATGACAGGTTTAAGGGATCCCTTAAGATGAAGTTTTCAGAGCTATATAATGAAATCCTGGTCCTCAAATAGGACATGCAGGACATCAAAGCCCACGTTGCTGATACAAACAAGTTCACCCTCAAAGTCATGCATGCTTCGACGGTGACTTTATGCACTGTGCCGGAGAAGTTGGTTGGAGGCAACTTAGAGGCTGATGAAGACAACAAAGACCTCTTCCTATTCCTACAGGAGGAGTGGGCCGAGACCCTGATGTCCAAATGTCTGGGTAGGAGACCCTAGCTGATGCTACTTCCATGAGGTGTTTGTTTTGGTTCGGGCATGTTGGCCCTGGTTTCTATTTTTTGCTTTCTTGTGTTAAGGTTACTTTATCTAGTTTCTGGACTAGCCCTGTGTGGCATGATACTGTTAATTTGCTTTTTACTATCTACTTAAGATACTTTGGTTCGTTATTTTTGAAAAGAACCATTAATTTTGTTTTTGATAGAGGCAGACTAGACAATCTTTTTTCTGCTGACTTACTGTTGTTGAACTACTATAGGACTAGTACTATTAATATGTTGTTAATGTGCTTCTAGTCTCTCTGTACCATGAGCCAGCGCCCTCTTGCTACTTTTTTCTATCAAAAAAATTTAACCCTCAATGAAATTCACAACTCATCATAATTTAAATCTTAGTTGTTATTTTTCCTAATATCTCATATCAATATATATACCCAAATTACAACATCATAGTAATTATCTAAATCAATCATATAAAGTATAGAAAATGTCATAAACTATAATGTACATCATCTAATGAAAACAATTTACCTACTAAGGAGGTTAAATACCTTAAACCATCCAAACATTAAGCCAATTATTAGGTCTATCCTAATGGTCAATGAAAAAGCTATGTCAGGTTTGGGGTGAGGCCTCACAGATTTTATCAAACATTAATAAGTCGATCTTTTAGTAGAATGAAAACCAATGCTAATGACACATTCTTCCCTAAAGCTCGAGGATTTATTTGCACTACACCATCAAAATTTAATTTAAACCATCCTCTTTGTAATGCATTCAATCTTGCATTGAACATCTACTACCTACATCCCTATTGAAAGGGATTTCTGCTTATAATTTATAGAAAATAAATCAAAGAACTAAAAATAAAAAATACAATAAACAAATAAAAAAATTATGATTAATATTATCATTTAATGATAAATGTTATAGACAACATTTTTTCCCATCGACTTATTGACAAAAGAAACTGAAACATATTAAAAACAATATTCTGAAAACATTAAAATCTATGGAAAAAAATTAATATTTTTAAATTACATTAATACTCATTTACTCTAATACTCATTTACTCATTTATTAAGGGAAGCTCTTTGCTTGCTACAAAATGCTCTATTAACTAAATTTAAAAAAATGGAAATCACAACAGATTTTCATTAAATTTTCTGCAACTGTTCTTCATGATCTGCACATTTTGTGGTCGAAAACTACCAAAAACTTGCAAAAAATCCCTGAACTTTTGCAAATCTGAAAAAAAAATGTTTGTCTTTTTTTTGTCTTCACTACATTCTGTCTAGAACTTAACCACACCATTACTAAGAGCCATAAATCCCAAAAGTTAGTTATATAAATAAGTTCACGTTTACCTTTATGTCTTTTTTAATAGTTTTTACAAAGATAAAAATACAACACATTCATGATTTTCTACAATGACAGGTTCGCTAAATTTTAGTTTTCATTTGATGCAAATGCCTACTGCCTTACCGAAAAAAAGGTTCCAACACCAACGCGACTTTACTGTTAACAAAAAAATTCCTAAGGAAATAAGCTTAGATCTCGGGGTTCGCCTCTATATTCAGATCAAAACTCTCGACTCGCTTAACTATATCTGGTCCAACTGATCTTTCACAACTGGGTATATTATTGTGTGCACAAGCTGTTAAACTCCTTGGCGCAGATGGGCTATGTTCTCCACCCGAGGTTAAGAAATCCTCCCCACACAAATGAAGGCTTCCATGGAGATTCCAGGTTTATAACTTTGCCATCCACATTCTGGATCATTTCTGCAGAGAACAAATTCATTTGCTTCTGCCTAAAAAGCTTTCTCATTGCTTGGATTCTGTCGAGCAAGGCGAAAAACTCTTCAACTTCACTATCATCTGCTGGCGGACACAATTTACACTCCTTTTTCTCCATATCTACCAATTCTCCACCTTCCTCATCGTCTGTTCGTGGACGTTTATTATCCATTCTGTGGTTTCACTCTGTACGGTACACTGCATACTTTCGCCAAAGCAATTGAAATCCGTGACAAATTAGTCACAGAGCATACAAATTATATGTTCCAATACTTCTCCCCCAAAACCCTACACAAGAAAAGCAATATTCTATTCATTACTATCACACCCATGAGAAAAACTCTACTTTCAGTTAGAATATGTATCTACTATTGTAATCAGAAAAAAAATAAAAGAGACTCACCATGATCACCAAGGAATACCTCTGTATATTTATAGAGAAAAATAAATCGTGTGATTTTAGGGCGACGGTAGATTACTGGAAGTTTTACCCAATTCAAAAAAAAATAGGAGAGAAAACCTCTCATTTTAGTAAAGAATATTTAATATCTAAATGATAAAAATGGTTTAGCCAACGTATGAAGTTTTGGATGCTCCAAATCATACAGGCCCCTATAATGTAGGCGAGAATCTGTTCCATTCAAATGTAAAATCATGAGCAACTTTAAAGGGGCCAATTAATTGAAAGAATACACTAGGTTTCCAAAGTCGGTTTGAAAAATGTAGAAAGTTGGGCATCAACCAAAGTTCACGACAATTGTGAATCGTCATCACGTCACATCTCCTATCTTCTTTTCCGCTTATTGCGAGGACCTTTTTCTATTTCGTATCATCCTTACACTTCGAATATTGCGTCACCAAAATTTCGTAGCTGTTCTCAACGCGGAGCTTTTGGGACTTTTTTAAGACATCTTACTATTGTTATTTCCACAAAATTAGTCTTTTTGACAGGCCAATGATAGAACTCTGAATGTCGTGGCTTTTTTTTTTTTTTTTTTTTTCATATTTACAAGAGTCGCTTGTAAAGGTTTTATGTGGAGAAGAAAATTTGAAGTCTGACAATATTACTCAAGACAAGAAATGAAGATTTTTATTTTGTACAAAAATTACATTACATTTTAGCCTAAGAGGCATCTCATTCAAGTTGGATGACCTTAATGATGCCTTAATAAATCAAGTTGCATATTATAAGTGTAGATATCATCTTTTGATTTACATATACATATATGATTTTTGATTTAGATGAATAATTTTTGTTAGGTTGATTTCTTTCTTTGTACATTTAAATTTTTTATTTAAAGATTTTTAAGATGATAGATAGAAGGACAATACTAAATTTTGAGGTGAAAGGTTGGGATTCAATGAGAATTTTGAAGGTACAAAGTCTACCAAGTTGTATGTTATGGTTGGCATGTAATTCAAAATTTGTGATTCACAAGAATTTATTGGATGAGATTAAAATGAACTTTTAATAGAGTAGAATTTTTATTTTATTTTTTTAGCCAAAATTTATTTGAGTAAACACTTTCTACCAAAGTGCATACAGAAGGTTCAATGCGAGCATTCTTAGAAATGTTGGATAGGTGAGACAAATGCATGTAAAAGTCCTCCTTTAGACATTTCGTATTTTAAGAAAATGAACAAGATTTATTCTAACTTATTTTTCTTTGATTTGTATAAATAATTAGTTAGATTAACAATCAATTGTAGAATTTCTAATGATGTGGAAAAATATGCAATTATACAAATCACTTTTGTAGGTTTTGAAGATTTCTATTTATTTTGTTATTCTTGAGAAAAGATAATTATCACCTCCACTCCTCTCCTCTCCTTACAAATCAACCTCTAGGGCAGGTTCCATGCTTTTGCTAATAGTAGCTACTCAACTTTTTGTTGCACAATTTGTTGAGATAGTGACCTCATGGATAGTAATGTTTTATTCTTAATTTTAAAAAGTATCTTAAGTATTATTTTTAATTTAAATTTTTAGTTATATTTCTTAGCAGTTGCTTTTTACTTCTAGGCCTCTTTTTCTTTCCAAGTCTTATTTTTCAAAAAAATAGTTGATCCACAAAAATAGGAATAGATTCTAAATTTTCTTTTTTTCAACGATTTTTATTTTGGATGGGTACATTCCACTAGTTACATTTAAGGAGAAAATTTATTTAAGCAACAACATGAAGACATGTCGTTAGCACTGATATATCCTTTGAACTCTTCCTAATTCTTCATGTTTATTACACAGCTACATGCCCTCTCTAACATATCATACAAGGCTCTTCATAGAATTCAAATAATTTGTTTATTTTTAAATTTATTTGACAAGTTTATTTTTCCTTTGAAATATAGAAGTTCTATTTTTTATAACTTGTACATCAAAATTTAAAAGAAAATGTTAATAAGATTTCAATTCACATTTTGAATAAATAATTATAATAATAAATTTAATATTTAATAAAAGGAACTTTTCTTTCCTTTTTACAAGCTATTATGACTTTCATTTATTAATTCCTTCTTATAAAAGTAGTTAGTAGAGAAAATTTTCATCTACATGTCCTCACCATATTAATCCAAAAATAACAAGGACATCAAATTACTCATCCTAACCCCCTTGTATATTCTACTAAATAGTGCAAGTAATTTTAAATCACATACATGACTTTTTTCAAAAGATGGAACACATTTTAGAGTTTAAATATCAATAAAAATAAGATAATGTGACTAGTACTACTCCTAAAACTCCAAATACCCTACTAAATGGTGCACTTAAATTAAAATCACATGCAAGTCTTTTATACAAAGGAAAATTGCATTTTAAAATTTAAATTTCAATGAAAAAATAGACTGGCTTGGTTGTAGCACCCAAACTACTTTCTCAACTAAAAAAGGAGTTCTTAAATATGTCATATGCCCCTCTAAATATTATGATAGCCTTCACAAATAATGTAAAACTGTGCATAACTAGAAACATATTAGTATTAAGTTACAATATTCAATGAAATAAAAGATAACTCAAAAGAATATAAATAAATAGAGTATATACTAATAGCATGTAATATACTATGAGAAAAAATTGACCCAGATTGTATTAAGCTAACATTGGGAGATTGAAGGATATTTTCTTTTAGTTTCTAAAATAATCTTGAGTGTTTTTTCCCTAAGCTTGAAACCTTAAATAAAATGTATATAGATAAAGGTATCAAGACATTGATAATGAATAGAATCATTTCTCAATAATTCTAGTTTATCCCTTTTTATTTAAACTTTGATGAAATTAAAATTCATTTCATGATTCTTCCCACGGTAATTTGAGCAAGGGAGAAAGGGATCTTGTTATTAAGGATCATCGAGGAAGGGTCCTTTCTTTTTTTTTTTTTTATCAATATTGGGGTGCAATCATCAAACTATGTTGGGGTGGTACCAAATTACGATGGGATCCATATTACTAAAGATAATGTTAGACTATGATGTTGCTGGAATTGTCATCATTAATGTCAAAAACCTTCGTATCAACATCTTGGCATTATTAGTTGATTCTTGGTAGTTTCAGTTGTGTAACTTTTGGATGTTAGTGAAGTATTAGAGGTTTCAGTTATATGTAGAATAGGTTTAGTAGATATCATTTTTGTGCTCTATGATAGGTGTACTTCATTCTACTCATACATTACATATTTTGGTACACTTGTGTGCTTTTGATAATCAAGGATTCATTGTTACTTTTATCATTTTTTGTTGAATACTATGCTTATAGTGTTCTTCGAAGTGTTACTACTATCTAGACTTTCTTGCAATACATCAGTTGGTTTTTGGTATCGTATACTAGAAATGTTCTATCAAGATTCATTTATTAGTGGGATGATATTTTGTGCTAATCAATTCATGAACTTGGTTATGGTATTTTGGAAATCAATATGCATTGAACACATCTCAATCATGACCTATATATGGTCTTGGTATAGCATGATGTAAAGTTTTCTTAAGTGTGTGGACTAGATTTCAGACCAGTGGTAATGCATTAAATGTATTGTAATGTCTTTTTGAAATGTGGCTGACATACATTTTGTGTGGCCAACATATGTATGATCAAATATCTATATAAATAAAGAAAATCCTTTTTGTATCTTATGTATGAGTAGAGAGTGAAATGATGTAAGAGAAGTATATTGTCATCATATGTAATAGAGATTTTAAAGTGATAGAGTGTGATTATATTTTTGTATATCAATTAGAAGTGTGAAATAAGTTGAGTAATATAGATTGAAGGCCTTATATACTTAATTCCATAATATCAGTGTATGGTGGAAGAGTATATGTACTGGATCTCTACTGTCAATGACTTGTGTGCTATCAATTTGAATTGTTCATGTATAGTCGAATGCAATTCTATCAGTTCACTTATTGGTAGTAAAAATTTATATTGTAAGTTAGCCATGTATTCATATTTTAGGGTAGTTAGCCCAACTGACAGTGAGCCAGTTAGTACTGTGCCAAATAGCAATGAGCCTTTGTAAAACTGACCTTAACTAGTGTCACCTTAACCAATGTTTCATTTCATGAGAGTTATATTATCGATAGTTTTTTCCCATTCACATTCCCACGTAAATTTTGGTGTTCTTTGTGTTGGTGTTTTTGTGCTTTCATGTTTACATATTTTTTAAATTCTTAATGTGGTTACAAGTAGAATAAAAGTTAATATGGATATAATGTAGTCATTATAATTTTTATGTTTTGTGTGTTTACCGACACAATAAATGTTTCTTAAAGTTCTTTTGAACAACTAATTCAGCCCCCCCCCCCCCCCCCCCCCATGCTCTCAATTATTCAATGTGTCCAATAATCGATATCAAAGCTTGGTCCCTTGCAAAAAAAGTTTAACTGCTTGAGGGAGACCTTGGTTGTTTGAAGAGATGGAAGGAGGATACTATGTTGGTGAAGATTGGTAGATCATGATGAGCAATATTGAGAGTATCAAATTAAAAAATAATGAGCTAAAAGAAAACTATAAGCAAGAAAATGAATGTATCAATAAGCCAAGGGACAAAATATATAGGTTCAAAGAAAGATATAAGGAATTCAATAAGGAATTGAAGGAATCAAAAGAAAAAATAGCAGATCACAAATAAGAAGTAAAGGAATCGAAATAAAAGGTAGCACACCTAGAGAGGATGCTAAATGAAAAGAAGAATACTAAGGAATTAATTGAAGATTTCTTAAAGTGTAAAATGGAAGTCATTAAGAAGATCAAATAAGAACTAGAAATTGTAATAGAGGAATGGAAGAAATATAGGAATAGAATCCCAAGGATATCATCAAGATTCAGTTAGATGAAAATGAGAGACTGGATAAAGAATTAAAGAAGTGGAGATCTGAAGAAAAGGTAGGTGATAGCAGTGTCATTTTTGACTAGTTATTAGCCCTATAGAAGAATCACAAAGATAACTTGAAGGATTAGGGTTTTTTGGTGAATGCTTGAATAAGGACAAAGACAAAGAGAAGGTAGTTGAAGCTAAGATAACATCTGAGATCAATGGAAAGATTAAGAACTATAATACATCTAGAAGAAGGCCTCTCGTAAGACAACTGAATGATCAAAGGTACATATTTTTTAACATTTATTGTTATATTTTCAAGAATTTTGGTCATATGGTAGATGATTAAAATATGAGAAATGAACATAAGGTTCAATGCTTTATCTATCATAAGTTTTCTCATAAGGAAAGTTAGTACAAAAGTCATGTTTCAAATCAGGAAAATAAGTATGCGATGAATAATATATTTCATGGGAAATACTATGTGTCTCACAGTTATTGTCACAAAGCTAGTCGATGTAGATCTAGACTTCATTTAGTAGGATCTAGTAATAGGAATGGTAATTGTTTCAAATGTTGTCATAATGGTCATTATGATAACTCATGCAAATCTGGTGGTGCTCCGGTAAATATTGGAGATGGTAAAATTATTATGGTTTCAAGTGAATCTCAAAAGAATAATATAACTTGGAAGAAGAAGGATGTTGTTGGTTTGGAGAGCCCTATAGTACCTAACCCTAGTACTAGCTCTTATGATTATTGAGTTGAATGATATGGCTCAGGGGGAGAAAAAAAATTGTTATATTAGTCACTTCCCCTTCTTTGAAGTGATACCTGTTGCAACTAGCTTGTCTCTAGTATGATGGATGGATAAATAATAATTGTAATTATTGATTGAATGATTGATGTGTGTAGTATAGCTAGGTTGCATCTGTGATAATTAATTTTTAGCAGGAATATCAATTATGATGGTTCATGGTTTTAAAGGAGAAATTTTGAAATGATTTGGTAATGTAGGAAGAAGATAAATCTAAGAATTTATAAAAAAAATAGATTGAAGAATTGAATCTGTGTAATTCAAATCTCAATTGGTCGTTCAAAGTGTTGGAGCATCTATGTCAAGGAAAATGAAGAAAATTAGGTTGAAAGAGTTTGATCATATAAGAATGAAGAAATTGGAGTTTGGATTGGCTATATTGGATATGCAAAGGGTTAGAAATTTTAGCCTAGATATTTGTGGAGAATTTCCATGGTACGATGACAAAGAATGTATTTTGTTCTTTTTGAGTTAGTTTTAAGATGAAACCCTAGTGCTGGATAAATCTTATTTAGTGACGAAAGAGGTAATTTGAGATATTACTAGATTATATGAAATGTTAGCAAGTTACCCTAGAAGAAGATGATAAGTTATAAAGAGGTCAAAGGATTGATAGAAATTGGTCATGATTAGTGTGCACTATTAATAAACACATTGGAAGATCAGATAGTAAGGTATATTTCCTATGACACTTCTCAAAAAATTCAATTTCAGAATCATGATGGTTCTACTTTGGCATTAGGTGTTTAGATTGCACATAAAATCATGAAGGAGAATGTTCAAATAGATCTGTGTAACATGTTGCCAAAAAAATTTCTTGAAAATGTGAACATGACTATTGAATGGTGAAGGAGCACCTTCTTTTTTGTTAATATTTGCAATTATTTTTGTGTGTGGATTTCTCTAAGGTCATTTTGACCATGTTTTTGGGATTTATTGGGATATGAGGTCCTATAAGGTCTTAGGTAGGGTGGATAGTCTCATGCTCCTATTATAGGAAAATCAGGCGCAATGTAATATCTGGCTATGATTTTGAGGAATTGAGTTTTAGAAATAAAACTTAAGGTCTATTTATGCCTTAGGACCCTTTGGTACCTTCCTAAGTCCATTTGGAAGGAAGAGATAAAAAGTTGTCAAATTGTTGCAAAACGTTGCTTAGCAACTTTTCCAACTTTTGAAAGCTGCTTGACCTAAATGGTCTTAAGACCTTAATCAGTCATTAGAAGCTCTAAACATATCCTAATCCATACCTTAGTCTATTTAATTCATTATTATCTCATATCCTGAGGTTTGATCATATATTATACGCAAGAATGTTTGTGCAAGGGTAGACAATCTGAGTTTTTAAAGGAAATCTCTTTAAATAGTAAATGAATGGAGTCATTTTGTGTTAATCCTTATCTCTTAATGAATGTTTAGAATTGGTGTGTGGATCTATTTGAAATTTCTACAATTATTTTATCTTTTGTTCATATTTTCCTTTGTTTAGTGTTAATTCTTTTCAAACTCCTGGTTCACTGGTTTCTACCGAGGAGCCTGAGGAAATAAGAGTTTAGCTCACTACCTCATTGTCCAATCAATACTACCTTTTGAAAATAGTGATTAGACCCCATTTATGTATCATAAATTGAAGGAGGGGCCCTGGTATGCATGCACGGTATTTTTTCCACCCAGCCCTAGGCGAGCCATGATGAGCCTGGCTAGGTAGGATTAAAGGAAGAAGAGGGAATAAATTGCAGAGGAGTAATGTAAGTTATATGTTAGGAGTTGGAGATCTTGGAAAGGGTTATTTCCAAGATTTGTATGCAAGGGTAAGAGCTGAGCAATCCATTTGATCAGCCAAAACCATCTTTTACTTCATGAATAAGGAATAGGCCCAAACCCCACTAAAAGGATCTATTTTTAGTAAGGGGGTTGTACGGCCTTGGAGGGACCCAAAACCTCCAAAATCCTTGATGTGTTGCCTCATATAGAAGGGGTCCACAATGATTTTAAAGGGTCCTTTGGAAATAATCAGGGATAAAGCGCTATCTACTCAGAGAGGAGGCCTAATTGAGCCCTTCCTTCTAGCCGCATTTTACAAAGGAAGTACCAGATCGGTAAGAAGGATGGATGAAGTAAAGGTTGTAAATTGTGCATTGAAATATTTTAAGACATTTTCCCACACCTCCTTTCCTTTTCAAGCTCCCTAGTTCATTGGGAGGTGTATCACCCTACTCTAGCATAGGGGTCACTAGGTGCATGAAGAAACCTAGTAGCAATAAGTTATGTTTAAGTTAATGAATCACTTTTGGTAGATTGGTTGGGCCTAAGACTAGGGGATTGATCCATCCAAGGAATCCTATAGGTCATTGGTGTAGGTGGTTACAATAGAGGGTCACTAGGTGCACCCAAGAGCAAGGGCTTGTTATAAGCTCCTTCCAAACCTCCCTATTAGATTGGTATCAGAGCCCCAAAAATATTTGGGATTGCATAGTGCATGTTAGAGTTTGAATCTAGTGTGTCTTCAATCATGGTCTCTAGTGTGGAGTTAGCCAAGAAGGTTGAGGACCAAGAGTTGGATAATAGAATTTTGAGGGAAAAGAAAGCTCAATTAGAGAAAATATTGATTGAAGTACAATTGAAGACTGAAGAAGTCAGTGAAAAATTGGATTGGAGAGAAGTAAAGGAGAATGAAGTACCTAAGGAGGATAAGACTCCAGAGCTAGACCCTATATTTCTTGAAGAACCACTTCTAAAGGCATTAAAAGCCATGATTGGAAAAGCTCTAGAAGGGATACCGTTGTTCAGTGGTAAGATGGAACCAAATCTAGTCATGGACTTGATAGAGGGTCTAGTCATGGACTTGATAGAGGGCATGGAAAATCACTTTGAATGTGACAGAATCAGTGAAGCACAAAAGGTAAGGATAGCCAAATCTAGACTTAGAGGCTCTTCCTTAACATGGTGGAAGTTTGTTCAAACAAATAGAGAAAAGGAGGGTAAGAATCCAATCTTATCTTCGGAAAGGCATGGTGAATAAAATTTGAGAAGCCTACATGCATAATGATTATGAGATTCAATTACATAAGAAGAGATAGAGCTTGAGGCAAAAGGAACTAGATGTGAGTTCCTATACTGAGGAATTCCAAAAAGTTTGCATGAGATCCAATGTGGCAAAGGATGAGAGTGCCAAGGTAGGTAGGTATTTGAATGGCTTAAAGTGGAGCATTCAAGAAGAAATGATTCTTCTTAGTCCTAATACAGTGCACCAATGTTATCAATTGGTTGTCAAGATCGAAGAAAAAGGTAAGAGGAAGAAAGATCAAACCTCAAGAATAGAGGTAGAGGAAGAGATCAAAGGGGACATAAAGGAGGCTACAAAGGTAGAGGAAATCAACATAGGGGTCAAGGAGATTCCAAACTAGTAGAGAATGGTGGAGAACCATCATCATCTAGAGGAAGTTTTGGCATAGGTAGAGGACACCAAGGCAACTCCAATAGAGGGGAGAAGTTCAGGAAGGGGCACTTCCTACTTTTCTACCATGAAATGTTATTATTGTCAAGAGCTAGGACATCCAACATATAGGTGTCTGGACAAGCCATCCTCTTCTAATTCAGAAAAGAGGGTAGCATACACCCAAGAGGACACTCCAAGTGTCAAATCACTAGAGGTTAGCCACATAAAATTAGAGATGGATGAAAATATCATGTTTAGAAAGGTTCTTCTTAGGCAGCTAGCCAAGGATGAGCCAAGGTAGAGGAGATCTCTTTTTAGAGTGAAATGCAAGGTCATGGGTAAAGTATGTAAGGTGATTGTTAACTCGGGTTCAACTGAAAACATTATAGCAGAGGAGGTAGTGAAGAAACTTAACCTTCCCAAGGTCCCTCACACAAATCCCTATAAGGTAATATGGCTCAACAAAAGGCCAAAGTTTATTGGTCAATGAACAAGCATGGATTTATTTCTCTATTTGTGGATATAAGGATAAAATATTGTGTGATGTACTCCCCATGGATGCATGTCATCTATTGCTAGGAAGGCCTTGGTAGTTTGATAGAGAAGCCATCTACAATAGCAGGGACAATACTATCACCTTCAAGAAGGATGAGAAAGCCCTTCAAACTTCAATCTTTGCTAGAAGAAGAAGGAGAACAATCTAAGACTCCTAGTGTACTATTGAGAAGTGGAAAGGAGATGATAAATGCACTCCAAGAGAAGGATAGTAGAGGGTATGCCATTATGGTAAAACCAAAGGAAGAGGAGAGGCCCATTCAAGCACCCCTACCAAATGAAATTCAAGAGATACTTACCAAGTATAAGGACATTGTGACTAATGAAAGACCTACAGCCCTGCCACCTAAGAGGTCCATTAGCCATCAGATTGACTTCATTCCATGAGCCTCATTGCCAAGCAAGGAAGTATACCAGTTTACACCAGAGTAGAACAAAGAGATGGCTAGGAAAGTCCAAGAGCTACTAGATCAAGGACTCATTAAGAAGAGCATCAACCCATGTGTTGTACCAGTTCTTTTAGCATCTAACAAGGGTGGAAAATGGAGGCTTTGTACTGATTCAAGGGCAATTAACTAGATCACAATAAGGTACAGGTTTCCCATGCCTAGGATAGAGGATTTGATGGATTGTTTGGGAGGATCACAATACTTCACCAAGCTAGATCTCAAGAGTGGCTACCATCATATTAGAATTAAGGATTGAGATGAGTGGAATACAACATTTAAGACCACTGAGGGTCTATATAAGTGGCTTGTAATGCCATTTGGGCTTACCAATGCCCCTAGCACATTCATGAGGTTAATGAATGAAGTGCTCAAGGATCACATAGGAAGATTTGTGGTGGTATAGCTTGATGATATACTCATCTTTAACAAGACTAAAGGAGAAAACTTGGCACATGTGGAGACTGTACTCAAGAGGTTGGATGAAGAATAGTTAGCAATCAATCTAGAGAAGAGTGAATTTCTCAAACAAGAGCTAGTTTAGTTGGGTTTTATGGTATCTAAGGGTCAACTAAAAATGGATCTAGACAAGGTGGAAGCAATCAAAAATTGGCCTACACCAACCACAGGGACAAAAGTAAGGAGTTTTCATGGACTTGAACAATTTTATAGAAAGTTCATAAGGAACTTTAGTGGCATATGTGCACCAGTCCTAAACACCATAAAGGGTGTAATAAAGACTAAGTTTAGATGGATAGTAGAAGCCAATAAAGAATTTGAAGAGTTAAAGTAGCAAGTGGAAACACAACCCGTCCTCCTATTACCTAGTTTTGACAAGCTATTCACTTTGGAATGGGATGCAACTAGAGCTGCAGTTGGAGGAGTGTTAAGCCAAGAAGGCAGGCCCATAGCATTTTTTAGTGAGAAGCTTAATGAGGCTAAGAAGAAGTATTCATCATATGACTTGGAACTATATGCATTGGTTTAGTCACTTAGAAAGTGGAGACATTACCTCCTCCCCGAGGAATTTACAGTGTTCACTAATAATCAGGCACTTAGCTACATAAATACCCAAGAAAAGTTGAGTAATAAGCATTTGAAATGGATGGAGTATTTGCAAGCATTCACCTTCACCATCAAGTGCAAGAAGGGGACACCTAACAAGGTAGCAAATGCACTAAGCAGGAGATTACTGAAAGTCCAAGAAATTCAGTTGCAAAGCATTGGCATTGAAAGTTTTAAAGCACTATAATGGTGAGGATGAAGGCTTCTCTGAAGCATACAAGGTGTGCTCTAGATTTGAAAACCATTTTCATAGTCCATTCTCTGAGTACACTTTGCAAAGTGGGCTATTGTTCAAGGGGAATCAACTATGTGTTCCCAAAGGTTCAATGAGAGAGAACCTCATTCAACAAAAGCACAATGGGAATTTGAGTGGACTTTTGGTATCAACAAGACATTAGAAATGGTGCAAAGATTCTACTATTGGCCCAAGATGCCAAGGGATGTGAGGAGATATGTGGAACAATGTGTGGTATGTATGAAAGAAAAAGGAGGAGCCAACAATGCAGGTATTTACCAACCTTTACCCATTACAAATAGGCCCATGAGAATGCATAAGAATGGAATTTGTGGTAGGTCTCCCTAAAACCAAATCAGGATTGGATAGTGTGTATGTAGTGGTGGATAGATTCAGTAAAATGAGTCACTTTATTCCTTGTAGGACCACTCATGATGCAAGCTACATAGCTTATTTGTTTTTCAAAGAGATTGTAAGGATTCGTGGTTTTCCTTTAAGCATTGTGTCTAACAAGGATCTAAAGTTCATGAGTCACTTTTGGAAGACTCTATGGAGGAGGCTAGTCACAAACCTTTCCTTTGGGTCATCATACCACCCCCAAACGGATGAGAAAATAGAGGTAACAAATAGGGTACTAGGAAACCTACTAAGATGCCTCACTAAGGAGTATGGACAAACATGGGACATGATCATTCCACAAGTAGAGTATGCCTATAATGATAGCATAAATAGGACCATAGAGAGGAGTCCATTTGAGGTAGTGTATGGAATTCATCCAAGAGGGGGTGAGTGAGCTCAGAGATCTAGGAACCATGGATAATAAGAGTGGCTGTGCTGAAGACTTTTCTCAGACCATGAAGGAAGTATATGAGCAGGTTAAGAAGACAATCATGGAAGCCACTCACAAGCTCAAGACCAGGGTGGAAATGATAAGAAAGGACCTAAAATTCTTAGTAGGAGACCATGTCATGGTTCATCTCAACAAGTCAAGGCTACAAAAAGGGATACCAACCAAGCTACAGATGAAAAGAGTGGGGCCTTGTAAGGTGCTAGCTAAGTATGGAAACAATGCCTACAAGGTAGAACTCACGACAGGCCTGGACATCACACCAATTTTCAATGTAGTAGATCTGATCAGATTTAAGGGACCATTACTAGAGGTCAATCAGGGTAGGGAAGATATACTTGAAGACCTCAAGGATACAGTCCTACCTCCTAGAGAGAAACCACAAGCTGAAAGGGTCCTTGAATCAAGAGTAAACAAGAAGACAAGGCACATGGTATACATGGAGCACCTCATCAAGTGGAAGGGGTGTCCTTAATCTAAAGCAACATGGGTAGAAGAGGCTGACTTCAAGAAGGCTGGCATAGACACTTCTATCCTCTCCTCCACTAAGCCTTAATTTCTCTTTTTGTAGAGGGGGGAGTATGGTGCAGGAGCACCTTATTTTTAGTTAATGTTTTCAATTATTTTGGTGTGTGGATTTCCCTAAGGTCATGTTGACCATGTTTATAGGATAT
>BSBK01014949.1:0-28898 GCA_027943335.1 Chamaecyparis obtusa | reverse complement strand
TTTGTTATCCCAGCTTTTAAAAGAATCTTCATAGCTCGATTTGTCCCTGAGTTTGCTGTTAATAATTTCTACGATAGATGCTTCTATCTTGTTTGTGATCGAGTTCCAAGGTAGTTTTTGATCAGTAAAGATTCTTTTGTTTCTTTCTTTCCATATTTCCCAAACTACTATTGAAGGTGCAATTGTCCATATATCTTTATATAAGTTGTCTTTATATATTGAAGGCCAAGCTTTGAGGTTGTTGATTAAATCACAATGTGAAGCAGATTTCCATCTTAAACTTTGATGAAGCCAATTCCAGTAGTTTTGAGAAAAAGGACAGTTAAGGAGGATGTGATTAACATCCTCGGAGTGGTTTTCACATAAAGGGCATCTAGATGGCCCTTCGAAACCTAGTTTATTAAGCCTATCTGTAGTAAGGATTCTATTTTGCAAAGCCACCCATAGAAACATACCAGCTTTAGGGAGGTAGGATTTGTTCCAACATAGGTTCAAAGGAACGTCTATATTATCCAAATTATGGTCCCTAATAATAGAATTGTATCGCTCCTTAACCGAGAATTTTCCATTATTAGATCCTGCCCATATTAAAATATCTGATCTATTTTTAGGTGTTATCACTCTATCATTTAAGATTGCCAGAAGGATTTTCTTCTTGTGCCATAACTCATCAATTTCATTTAGATCACTCCAAGTAGACTCTTCCTTCTTACATAGGTAGTCCTTAAGGTGTAAGCCTATGACTCTTTTGCATTCTTCCATAAATTCATTGGAGAAGCCCAGTTTGTTGAGGGGGGTAAGGCCTGCCCATGAATCATCCCAAAATAAAGCTTGATCTCCTGCTCCAATATCCCAAGTTAGATACTTGCTAATAATCCCTCTGCAATCCTTAATAAAATTCCATATCCAAGATCCTTTGACATGTGAGTGAGACCTGAAAATATTGATGGGGTCTGACTCGGGAATGTATTTGTGTAATAATATGGAAGCCCACTTATTACTTGATTCTTGGTACATTCTCCATATAAGTTTGGCCCCTAGGGCTTGGTTTTGCCATAGTAGATTCTTGATGCCTAGACCCCCTTTTGATATCGGTTTGCATAGAGTATCCCATTTAATAAGGGCCAATTTTTTGTCTTTTGAGGGACCTTGCCAATAGAATTCTTGAAACATTTTATCTAATTCCTTTTTGACGCTAATCGAAAGGGGAAGAACAGACAAATGATACGTGGGAATGGCTGAAAGGACTGATTTGATCATTGTTGACCTACCCGCCATAGTCAGCCACTTACCTTTCCATGAGCTCTTCTTGTTTTGTACTTTGGTTAAGACTTGTTGCCAAAGTTTGGAAGATAAGATACTTGTATCTAGGTCAATACCTAAGTATTTGCATGGAAATTTGCCAAGTTTGTATCCCATCATACTACAAATTTCCTTTTCGAGTTCTGGGCGAGTATTAATGAAGAAAATTTCTGACTTAGTGGGGTTAACATATTGACCTGAGGCTTTCACATAAATATTTAAAATACTTCTGAAAGCCCTTGCTTCTTTTTTGTTAGCAAAGCCTAGTAAAATTGTGTCATCTGCAAATTGTTGATGAGTAATTATATTAGGAACATTTTCTAAGGCCTTCAAACCCAAGATATTCCGTTCCATTTGTTGTTTTGTAATTGATCTTCCTAATGCTTCTACCAAAATGACATAGAGAAAAGGGGACAGCGGGTCTCCTTGCTTGATGCCCCTGGATATACTAAAGAAGCCTTCCGGTGTGCCATTGATAAGAATCGATATGTTGGGGCTTGAGATGTAGTTAAAGATAAGATTAATCCACTTTTTAGAAAAGCCGAATGCTTCCATACATTTACAAAGGAATCTCCAATCTACTTTATCATATGCCTTTTGGATGTCAATTTTCATTAGCATACTAGGTTCTTTTGTTATTTGAGCAGTATGGACTACTTCTTGCGCTATAATAATTCCATCCAAAATTGATCTATTTCCTATAAAACCCGTCTGCTCTTACGAAATAATAGTTGGAAGGAAAGTTTTGAGTCTATTTGCTAAGCATTTAGAAAGGATCTTATATATGGTATTACATAGGGAGATAGGTCTGAAATCTCCTAGTTTCGTACTCTCATTTTTCTTTGGTAATAAAGTAAAAAAGGTGTTGTTAATTTCACTTAAAATAGAACCCGAGTTCCTAGTAGCTTCCACTGCTTGCCATACCTCTTCTCCAACAAAATGCCAACATTTTTGGAAGAAGCCTGCTTGGAAACCGTCTAGACCCAGAGCTTTATCCGGATGAAGTTGAAACACTGTAGCTTTGACCTCCTCTATTGATAGCTTATTATTCTGAATTTTGTTGTCTGAATCTAAAATCAGCTTAGGAATGGCTTTAAGCATTTCATTTTGGGCACTAAGATCGGATGCTTCTGTGGTGTTGAGAAGGGAATTATAAAACTTCATAAGGACATTTGATATGTGCTCAGGGTTCTCTGTAATATGTCCCTCAGCTGTCTTGATTTTGGCAATTTTGTTAATGCTCCTTTTATAATTGGTTGTGTTGTGAAAGAATTTAGTATTACTATCACCCTCCTTAAGCCAAGACTCCCTGGATTTTTGCCTCCAGAAGATCTCTTCTTTGAGGAGGATATCATTGTATTTAGCCATCAATTCTTTTTCCTTGTGATAACTAAGATCATCCATACCTTTTTCTATTACTATATTATTAAGCTCAGTTATTTCTTTTTCTACCTAGGTTTTTTCTTCGAAAATGTTATTGAAATTATTCTTATTCCACTCTAATGCTTTATTCTTGATAAATTTTAGTTTTGCTGTTAAGCTGAACATTTTTGATCCTTTAATCAAGATTTGGTTCTACCACTCCTCAAGGAAGTTAATGAATTCCAGGTTTTGGAACCACATAAATTTAAACTTAAATGGGTTTCTTGACGGTTTGGAATTTTCTATTATGGTAAGCCTGACAGGGAAGTGATCCGATCCTGCTTCTTGTAGTATTTCCACACTGACTATTTGATTAAAGTTTTCAGAAGTCGTTCTAGTAAAGAATCTATCTAGTTTTTTAGCTATGTAGCTGAAACCAGCTCTTTTGTTATTCCATGTATAAATTCCATTAATTGTATTTATGCTTATAAGATTGTTATCCACAGCCCACTTACTAAAGTCTTTAAGGGCTTGCGATATGTATTATGAGGCCCCAAATTTTTCCTCTAAATTTAAGATAGCATTGAAATCCCCTCCAATGATAAAAGGTTGCTCTCGTTGTTCGATTAAAAGGGCTTGTATCTCCATCCATACTCTTCTCTTTCCTTCAGTGGAGATTGGCCCATATACATTAATCAGAAATTTAAATCTGATTTTAGACTTTTAATTGTTAGTGCCATCCAATTGTCATTAGCGGATACGGGTAGTGCCATCACTTTACGGGGATCCCATAGAACTGCTAGTCCACCTGAGAGGCCTGCTAAAGAGGCAAATTCAAATCTCCAAATACCCAATCATTTTCTAAACTTAGTACTTTCCTCTTTATTAAGCTTAGTTTCCTGTATCAGAATGATGTCGGAATCGAAGTTTCTTAAGTATCTTTTAGTTAGTCATTGTTTGTTAGGGGTATTTAGACCCCTAACATTCCAAGTAGTGACTTTCATTGTTCTTTGGGAACAACCTTCCCCTTCCCTGTGTTCAAAATATCTGCTATCTTTTTTTAGTTGCCTGCATTACCATCCAGAGCTCTCAGCTCAACAACAGACTTCCTACCTCTTTTCTTTTTGAGTTTATTAATATTAGGTTTGCTTAGACTACCTCTATTTAGGGCGATGCCCAGCTCCCTATTTTTGTTGGTTATCCTGAATAGGCCTTCAATTACATCCTTAACCAAAATTGATTCTCCGCCCTCCCCTATTATTGAATTTTCCCGATTATCCAAGCTTTTTTGCTCATTTTCTAAGGGTTCAGATCTGTCTATAATCTCTTTGCCATAAATTTGTATCAAATCTTCAGCTCTCCCTGATAGGTCCAAATTAAGAGATTCTAACTCTAGGGGGATAGAAACAGCTTGTTCCAACCCATTGTTAGTGATTGGTTCATTTGTGGTTATATATTCTTTATCATTTATGTCATCTTTATTTATGCTAGGCCTATCTATAGCTTCTGTTCTAATATTTATGTTTAAGTGTTCTGAATATTTATCTGGGTTATCCTGACAAGCACTTACGGAGGCTTCCTTTCTTGGAGTTGAAGGAAAGGGAGACTAAATCAGCCTGTCTTCCCGATCCCTATTTTCTTCTAAAATACATTCCTGAATTTGCTTAATTAAGATTTCCTTTTGGTGTTTTAGTTCATCATAATTGTAGATTTTATCCAAAAACGTGTCCATTAGATCATCCGTTAATGATTCTCCCAAGTAGTTAATGATTTGATTTACCTCCTCTTCTATTTTGTTTACCTGATCAACTAGTTCTATTACATTACCACATTCAGATTTCAAGGTTTGTTTTGTTTGAGGATCTAACCTGTTTCCTTCATCTTGGGAGCAGATTTTGTTATTATTTTTTCTGGGCTCTATCTGATCTGATTCATCCCTGCTCATATTTTCATTTGGTTCTTTCCTATTCATGTTTGAAGAGTTGATATTAACTGGGGATGATGCTACATTAGATTGGGGATTTTCTAGATCTACAGTAGGTCTACTAGCTAGTTTTTTCCTTATTATATTATTTTCTTGAACATTTGCTACCTTGTTAACCAACAGTGGAGAGGGAGAGAGATTGCCTAAACCTTGGCCCCCTAGAGGTCTGCATACAAAACCTCCCCTATTATTACAAAGACTAACCTCAATATCTTTATTAGTTTGAGTTAAAAGATTTCTATTTTTGTTAGGTCTTAATGTAACTTTGTTTATCTCAATAAAGTTTTCTGCAATTATTGGATTAATTATAACTGAGTTATTATTAAAACTTAATTGTATGGGTGGAATATATTTTTGATGGTAATTCATCTCCACAATGATTATTTTGTCATCCTGTATAAGTGTAGATTCAGCTTCTCTTATAAATTTGCCTATTTTATTACCTATCAAGCAGAAGATATCTTTGCTAAACAATTCCAAAGGCAAATTTTTAAGGGAGATAGCTTTTTCAATTATGAAGTCCTTTAAATACATTGGGTTAAATAAAGGTAGCCAATCAAATAAAGAGAAAACAATGTTCCTGAATTTCATAACCTTATTATCATTAATGCTTTCCTTTAGTATTTTGTTATGATAGTCTATGTAAATGAAATTATCTCTGAGGGGTGATATACTTACCTCCTCTGGAAGTTGTGCCAATATTCCTTTTATCACATCATTAATTGATACTCCAACTCCATTCCAGCAACAAATCAGTCTTGTTTCTGCTAAATATTTTTGTCTCTGTACAATATCATCATTATCTAATATGATAGTATCATACTGCAAATCACAGTAAATCTTACCTTTTTCCTGATGATTAAGGCGCCTATGAGAAGGCGTATATACTGCATTGTTAGTGTAATTATGAGCATTACCAACTTTGATATCATGATTCTTCACATTCTTGGATGCTTGAACAAAAAGGGGCCTCTCCAATCGTCTCTGGTGAGGAGGACTATGTTTAGTAGTTGTGTTCAAATCATCAAAATTAGCAGAGCTTATATTCTTGCTTTTCTTATTAATTCCCTCATGAGAGGGTAGGGTTTTAGTGGGCTCAGGGTAGGAATGTTTACCTGATGGAGGAAAGCCATCATTCCTATTGTACTGGTTCCTATAGCCTCGATCCCCCAAAACCCTAGCTCCTTTATGCGGGGGGGGTGTAAGATTGATCATTTTTATCAAAATCCCTAAGAAAATCAAATGAATTTTTTAGAGTGATTTTACTGCTAATGGATTTTTTTGGAAGAGATGTTACCACTTTTTTGCCTTTTACCAGATGCCATTCATCCTTTCGTGCTTTATTCCCCCCAGAAGACACCTTTTCCTCTAGAAATCCTCCTCCCCTCGCAGCAGGTAGAGGCTCATCAGAGCTTTTAGCCGGGATTAACCTGGATGTTAGGGCCATTGCAGTCCCGGGGAGGTCATTCATTCTTATGCCTGTTTGCCAAGCTGAGGATCTACCAAAATCGTGAGCTGAAGGGGCCTGAGCAGATACCGCTCCATCTTTCCCCGAATCGGAGTGGGTATGAAGAGGGACCTGCTTGAAATTATTTGCCCTATCCTGCTCCTCGTTTGGCCTCCTTGACTTTGCATATTTTGTTTTTGCAAATAAGACTATTTGTTCATCCAAAGATTTAACAAAGAAGATCTTATTCTCCGTTATCTTATTTCTGATCTGATAGTCACTAGTGATTTGGGTTCCAATGTTAGAAACTGAAACCCTAGTTTTAGTTCGCTCAGAGCTCTTCAAGTTTTGATCTTTTATAACAGAGTCGTGATTAGAAGGGATATTGGTGTTGAGATGAGATTTTCTCATTGTTAAATCAGAGATCTTAGCCATAGACTTCTCATTTTCCTACGATTCCAAAAGGCTTTTAGCCTTTTGTTTAGCAATAAACTCATTGAGGTGTTCATAGGTAGGATGAAGATGTCAAACATCCTTTTCTCTACAATCCTTATACTTGTGCCCGTATGACCAACAGTTAAAATAGTAACTAGAGAACTTCTTTACCGAGCTTGTAGATCGAGTGTTCACATTAAGCATAGGAGAGGATGACAGATTCATTGCAGCCAAGATAGGGTTTCTCGCTTCGGAGCGTTCATGATGTATTAACCCTAGCTTGACTTGCCGGTTCTGCAAAGCAATTTTCCGCTGTAATCTTAATTTTTGCATTTTCGCATTGCTCAATTCATTATTTGACCATATCTTCAACATTTATTTTCAAACACCAACATAAATTTGGCTCATTTGACTACAAATATAATATTAAAAGTATTAATTTTATTATTAAGGAAATATAAGTATTAAAAATTAATCTGTTAATTTTTTTTTAAAAAATTAGTGAGTATATTTAAATCCATTTCATATGTGTGTGTGTGTGTGTGTGTGTGTGTGTGCGCGTGTGCACGCGCATGCGCGCGCGTGAGGGGTTTATATATAAAATCCATAATTTTTTAAATATATTTCTGTTATAAAATTAACAAGCACAACAATAGATAATGAATCATGACATATAATAAAAATTAAAAAATCAAATTTTTTTAATTCATATATGTATCAAATAGCGATTTAATTTTATCTCCATCATTAATTTCATTTAAAAAAAATCATATATAAGTTTTGAAATAATAAATTATTTTCATAATAATAAATTATTTTAATAAATTTTTAATTATTATAGTATGTTAAAATATAATTGATGAATAATCAAACTAATTGAGCTAAAAAATATGTTTAAAATTTTAAAATATAAAACATTTTAATTATATTCACTAAAGTTTTATAAAATATTTTGATGAGCCTAATTTTCTTTTAATACTAATATTTTCTTTTTACTTATATTAAATTAATAAGGTATACATAAAAGACTGACTAACTTTGACCATACTTATGAGAATATATATATATATTGTCTCGAGCTATTCAAATGACGCCACCACGCATAGATATTTTCCCTATGCATATTTATTTCTTCTTGATTAAGCCTTGAAACTTTGAAATCGAATGCAACCACCAAGTTTGAAACCAGACGTAAACTCATGGAATGCAATTGCTACAGGCTGTGCACAAAATGGGTATGCTGAGGAAGCACTGGAAGCTTTTTATCAAACATCTAAACATGTCGCGACTTGTGTTCTTCTCTCAAACATCTAAACATGGGATCTTCGCAAAGTTGGAGAAATTGGCTTGGGAGATGAAGGCAGAAGGACATTTTACGGATTCAAGTCATTTGATTAATGGTTGAGTAAGAAGAGGAAAAATAATCATGTCTCTGCCGCCATAGTGAAAAGTAGGCAGTTGCAGTCAGTTTAACACAGTCCTGGAACAAACTGCAACACATTTATCGTCGAGTTCAATGCAAGAGAGACTGTTGTGGTAGATACAAATTGTTTTCTATCATTTTAAGCAGGAAGAAATGTTTTGTAGAGATTATTGGTGATGCTAAATGAAGCAATCTGATAATTTAGGCCTGCACTATAATAATGAAGGGACAGGGTTTTATTTTCACTTTTGTGCAGACTATTTGTGGGGATATTTGGCATTCTAAACCATGCTGTTGGTCATTGTTTATATACACTGTTGAGATATTTGCCCAAAGAGCTGTTCTATGATAAGACACAGTTTATTGAATTATTTTTAAATAACATGTACTCGTATGATATGAAAAGTTATAGAAGGTGAAGAGTGAGGGAAAAAAAAGGGGAAGCACTTAAAGTAAATGAAAAGATCCTCAATCCCCAATAAATGGGGGAGGTCTCACAATCTACCAGTATAGTTTTTACTTATCAGATTTACCTATGTTAGATTGATTATTTGAGATTAAATTATGCTATCAGATTATGCAGTTTTATGCAAGTGCATGTAGATTTTGTCTTATTTAGATATTTCTAATGTTGCTTCACATGTCTTTGCTTTGTGAGACACGATTTTTTAAAATAATAATATAAATCTAATTTATGACCGTCCATACCTCTCTGACATGCCCATTGTACACTAAGGCATAATTGCTAGTTTACATTTAAATGTGTACGTAGACCTTAATTGGTGAAGTTGTTTCCTCGGAAACAAAAAGTCGTCATTCAAATTCAGGAATTGAGAACTATTAAATATTATATGAGAAATGCTAATACATAGATCCCTTCCTCACTGAGAGAGTTTAGAGGCCATCATATTTTTAAATTCCATGAAATCTAACACTCCGTTGGAATCTGAATCAAATCTGCAAATCATACTCTCGCAGTGTTGCCCCTGCGCGATCAACCCCAGTGAAGAGAGGACTTGTTGCAGCTCAGTCGAAGAAATGTATCCATCTTCATTCCGATCAAATACTCTGAAAGCTTCCCTCAAATCCTTTGATTCATCTTCTAATTCTGTCTCCTCATTACTGAAGATGGACTGATATAAATGCACAAATTCTTCAAAACGCACACACCTACAATTCTCTTCTTCTTTGCACAGAGAACCGAACATACTAGTGATATCTTGTTCCGAAATTGTAATTCCAAGTTTGTTTACAAAGCCACTGATTTCACCCACACTCACAACTCCATCAGAATTTTCATCTATAATTTCATATATTCTTTTAACCTCGTCGAGATTCGCCATTGATTTTTAAAGTGCAGAAGACAGAAACCAAAAGAACTAAGAAACAATTGTGTCTGAAATAATGTATCTTGCTATATGAATGTATTTATAGCATGAGCGAAAGATCCTTGCAGACTGATTCCGTCAACGTTCGTAACTTCGGACTCATCGCAAAAAGTTGGTTCTTTGATAAAGATTTGACTCAATATTTGTTGAAAGGCGGTTCCTAATTCAACTACCCAGTGAGGAATTGACCATGTGGCAGGTGAGTCATGAGAAACTTCCGGTCACGGGCATGGTCATGGTGGACGGAATCATATGAGTGAGCCAAACGAATTGGATATTTATGTAATGGAATCAAACATTTGTTTTTCTAAATAAAACAATTATATGAGCAACTAAATTAAATTTAAGGGTTATTTTGATAATTAAAATTATTAAAATTCATGAAAAAAATAAATCAAGTGTGTAGTGAGTAGAGTTGAATTCAATGATGTTTTTTTGTTTAGCTGCTAAATGATATAATTTTATTAAGTTTTTATGAGTGTGTGATTTTAGTGTATGTTAATTTAGGTAAGTATATGGATTAAATTTGAAAATCATAAATGCAATTTAGAACAATTTTTATACTAGAATTTGTTTGGCTTATTTTTACTCTTTGAATTTGTGTAAGGAGTGATAGTGTCTACAAATATCTTTAAATAATATGTTGAATCTAAACAATTAAGTTCACTTCACTCAAGTGTCTCATGGAGACATTTGCTAAATTATGTTAAAATGCTTTCATAAATACTTAATGACAATTCTTTTGATTGTCATAGCATACTCCATCATAGTTCAAAGATTCTTTCAATGTGAATGGACGAATGTCTTTAAATACAACACCCAAGAAAACAAATAAATAAAATGCGTGCTAAGTTGGCTTACAATAACTTTTAAATTATCAATGACATTATAATTTGAATTTTAAATATTTAATGACTAGGGTAAGATTTGAATATATAAATGTATGCACCCATAGATCGTATCAAGGGTCTTGAAAGTAAATAATAGCATTAATAATAAATCTTGAAGGATTAATGATAAGTGGGAGTGAAATATGTGATGTCATGAGTTGAATTTATGCAAGAATATATAGCTTGAAATATTATTAGTAAACTTAGGATACTATAAGCAAGGAAAACCCCAAATAATTTAGTGAAAAATGGATGGTTATGCAATTTCACAATTACAACTATATAACACTCACTTTGTTGTGCATGTGAGCAACTAGTTGAATGCATGCTAAGATAAAATGAGCAGTAAACATGTAAATTGGAAAAAAAAAACATTCAATGAATCTTATTTTGTTTATGAATAATCTTAATACCATTGAAGCATCTCCAATTTGATTATTTTTCAATTTGATAGTAGATAAACATATAATTCCTTTGTAATAAAACACACACACACACACACACACATACATATATCTCTGATGGAATTTTGGTATTATGTTTCATGTTGAGTTGAAGATTCAGTTCAATGTATATATACTATAGTGCTAACATCTTCTCTCCAGAATTTTTGTAAATCTCCTTTCTGATTTAGCAAAGTTATGGCGCATTCCACAATAGATCTATTTCTTCTTTTTGCAATTCCATTCTGTTGAGGCATTCTCAATGTATTTAGTTGTCTTTTAATTCCATGTTCATCACAATACTTGTTAAATTCACTTGAAGTAAATTCATCTCCTCTATCTAATCTAAGACATTTCAAAGCTTTTCCAGTTTCATTCTCAACTCTTGCTTTGAACATTTTAAACATATGAAAAGCTTCTAATTTAGATTTTAAGAACATCACAAACATCATTCTTGGGAATTCATCAACAAATAATATAAAGTACTTATCACCATGATAACTTTCTATACTAATAGGACCACATAAATATCTATACACCAAGTCTAGAATATGTTCTGTAGAGTAGACCTTACATGAGAGACTTGAACTAGTCATTTTCCTTAATTGACATTCCTTACATATAGAATTCTATGGTTTGTTTAGTATCGGTATTCCTCTTACACTTTTATTTTAGCTAACTGTTACCAAATTATCAAAGTTCACATGACAAAGTCTTTTATTCCATAACCAACTTTCTTCTATTTTAGCAATTTTAAACAATGACCAAATGTAGTATTCAAGTTGAAAGGATTACGTCTTGTCTATTCAACAATAGCAGTCAATTCACCATTCATTTTTGATATCTTGCATTTTCCATTACTAAACTCAAATTTGATTCCTTTGTTATTTAGTCGAGATACACTTAACAAATTGTACTTTAATCCATTAGTCCAATAGATATCTTTACAAGTGATTTCATTAGTTAAAGCAATAAAACATTTACCTTTGATTACACATGGAGAACCATTTCCAAATCTGACTGAACCTTCGTTGCAATGTTCCATGGTATGAATTTGTTCTTATCTCCAATCATATGATGCGTGCAACCATTGACAATGATCCAATCGCTGTTACAGTTTCTGCTTGTGATCAAATCTTTTCCTTCACTAGTTTGAGTATCGTAATATGTAAGATAATTAAATCAGTTATTTTTTTGTCATTAATGTCAACTAGTTTTGACAGTAGTTATCATGATAGTTGTAAATATCTACACATCTGTAAAGAGGAGAGAAAAGATGAAGAACTAAGATATCTACATGGAGGAAGATGGATATGACAGATGAGGATAAGGAATACTTTGGGTAACTTATTGATGAGTCTATGACTTCATATAGTTGACTTGATTATGTTGCATTAATCTATTATGAAGTTAGAAGAAAAACTTACCAAAGCAGTGTGGTCAGTAAATGAAGCACTTCAGTATACACTGAGCCAGTGTAGTGTATACCAAGCAAAAGTATTAACCGAGCTTGTGTTCATCAATGCATTTCTTCATTAATCGAGTATGGATGAAATCATTTAATGTTAAGTTTAGTTGACAAAATTGATGAGCTATAAAGTGTTATGATTTCGAGAGTGAGGATAAAGTTTGTTGCAAGATCCATGACTAACAAAATTAAGAGAAGATCTAAGAGATGGAATTGAAACGTATTTCTAACACAACCACCGAGGAATGTTTAAGAGGAAAAATCAATGAAGGAGATTAATTGGAAAAATATGATGGATGGAAATAAAATGGTTTATCTGTCTATATAAGAGATATGAGTTTCTTTGTTGAAACTATACCAGAAGATAGAAGACTGTAGAGATTTCGCGTGAATATAGAACTTTTCATGCATGCCTGATCAGACTGGTTGAAGGAGAACCGAACTATAGAACAACACTGAGTGTCAGAGAACTATTATCGAGGGATAGTAAGTTAATGAATGTTGAGGAAGTGAATTGATATATTAATCAAAGGATTTTTATGGGCTTAGAATAGATTTGAACATCTGTAATTTGTATTGTATTGTAATTAGATCAATTACTATTTCAGTTTAACCATTGATATAGAAAAATCTCTTAACTAAGTGGACTTAACCATTTTATGAAATACCCCATGTCATTCAATGAATGTACATTGTTATCCCGTCGACCCCATAGTGAATGCTGGTTGAACGATAACTGTTAGTCTTAAATCCTCTAACAAGGTCACACCTAATAGTGTGTTTGTAACCTTTAACAGGGTTGGCTCTTCACCGAGCTCACTTTAGAAGAGTGAAACTATTTTGGGTTACCGGTCCTAGGTGGTTTTTCCCTTAATAGGGTTTCCATGTTAAATCTTTGTGTTATGTATTTTGTGATGATTGTTTTCTTGTCATAATTTACATATTGCATATTTGATTTGGTCGGTAATAACTATGAGTAATTAATTGGTAATCAGTAATGGCATAGACAGTTTAGTATTTTATGTTACTGAGCTGCAGAAGTTTGTTGAATTTGTTTAATGAGATACATTTTGTAATTGGGACTATTGGATAACTGATCTAACTGTTTCACCCCCCCCCCCCCCCCCCCCCTCTTAGTTATTCTAACAATTGGTATCAGAGCCTTGGTTGCTTGGAACATAGTTTTAAGGACTTTAGTAGAAAGATCACAAAATTTATAAGAGGGAGGTGCCGAAGATGAACCATAACAATTTTACCATATGGAAAAGTCGAATGAAACTTCACATATCGAGAATCAGTGCCTTACATCTACTTGAGAATGGCTACTTACAACCACCGACTGGACCTTTGACTCTTGATCAATTGAAGGATCGACATGAACACAACATGACTATGATAGAGATTGTTCCTGCTCTATCAGATGTTGATTTTGAGGATGTCAAAGATTGTATTACTTCAAAGGAAAGGTGGGACAAACTAGCTCAAATCTATGGTGGTGATAATGTCAAGAGAGCCCGAGCTAAAAACCTAAGAGGTAGATTTGACGATATGAAAATGAAAGAAGGAGAAAATATAGTACAATATACAAACCAAATAAAGGAGGTATTCAATGCTATCAGAGGATCTAGTGGTGTCATTGATGAAGATACAGTGGAAAGTAAAATTCTAAGGACCTTGCTACCTGCTTATGCAATCAGAATATTAGCTATACATGAAATGAGGTCTACATCTGGAAACACTCTTACTCTTGATAGTCTGATTGGTAAGCTAACAACATTTGAGTTGAACAATTGTGATAATAGTATTGTACCATCTGTTGAGTCTACTTTCATGTGTTCTCTAAAGATTGGTAAGTTTAGCAATAGAAATAATAGGGATGATAATGACAGTAACACTGATGATGATCTTGATGAACTTGAAGCTCTTATGGCCTAGAGGTTACCTAAAGGTAAAGGTAGATACTGGGGTAAATTACCTTTACCATGTTTTAACTGCAAAGAAGTTGGTCATATTGCTACTAGATGTACAAACATGAAAGAAGATGATAGAAACAAAGATTGATTTGGTGAAGGAAGATATGGGAGGATAAATTACAAAAGTTACCAACACTACAATAGAGATAACCGAGACAACAATGATAAGGAAAAAATGTATGTTACAATGCTGAAGAGAATGATATTGATACTAACACAGATGATGATGTTGAAGTAGTGTTTTTTGCGATGAAGAATGATTCTAAGGAAGAAGAAAAGTATGTAGAGACAACACTCATTTATAAAGTTAATAAAAATGATACATGAATCATTAATAGTTGCTGTACACATCACATTACCGGTGATGAAGAAAAGTTTGATCATCTTGAGCAATATAATGGAGGTTCTGTAAAAATGGGTAATGATACACCATGTATGGTTAGAGGAAAAGGATCTTTACTAATAAATGATAAAATCAAATGTGATAATGCTTATTGGGTAGAATGACTAAATCACAATTTGCTAAGTGTGGCACAACTTAACAACTCAGGTCACTGAGTAGCTTTTGAGAGCAAGAAGGTAAAGATATTTGATGATGAAGGAAAAATTGTTGAAATAGGAGCACAATCCAAAGGTAACTTATTTTATCTTGACAATGCTGAGTCTTCATGTTTAATGATGAAAAATAAGGATGCATAGTTATGGCATAAAAGTTTATGTCATGTGAATTTTGATAACTTGATTAAGATTGGTAGAAAGAAAAAGGTTAGAGGACTACCTAGCCTAGCAAAGCCTAAACATGTTATGTGTCATGAATGTCAAAAAGGAAAAATGACAAAATCTAGTTTTAAGAGTAAAGACTATTCAACAAAGAGAATCTTGGAGTCAGTTCACACCAACCTATGTGGTCCCATGAGAACTCAGAGCTACTATGGAGATAGATATTTTATTCTGTTTGTTGATGATTATAGTAGATTGATGACTGTAATGTTTTTAAAAGAGAAATTTGAGGCATTTAAGATGTTTAAATGGTACAAAGAAAAAGTAGAGAAAGAAACTAGGAAAGAACTGAAATGCTTGAGATCTGAAAGAGGTGGTGAGTATATTTCTGATGAATTCACTAACTATTGTAATGAGCATGGCATAAAAAAACAAGTTTCTACTCTGAGAACACCTCAGTAGAATGAGATTGCTGAAAGGAGAAATAGATCAATTGTTTATTGCACAAGGACACTGATGATAGAAAATAATGTATCTCAAACATACTAAAGAGAGGCAGTTAGCACAACTGTAAATGTTCTAAACTAAGTACAATTGAAGAAAGATGAATAAAACACCCTATGAATTATGGTTTGGCCACAAACTGATAGTAAGTTACTTCAGAATTTTTGGTAGAAAATGTTTTATTTTGAAAGATGATAGGAATGGGAAATTTAATTCAAAAGGGGATGAGGGAATATTTCTTGGATATTCTACTACAAGAAAAGCTTACAAGTGTCTGAATAAAGTTACTAATAAGATGATTGAAAGTGCTAATGTCAGAGTTGATGAATTTGATGATAAAAATGGTCAAGAAAACACTAAGGAGTGAGAAGACTGGTAGATTCACTTATATTGAACATCCAGAGTACCTACCAAAGCCACAGGCTGAGTCGACCAAGCATCGGGAAAAGAACACCGAAGAACAACAAAGGGAAATCAAGGATCCGAAAAGAGCTACTGACCAAGGAAATGGACATGAATAGGATGAACAACAAAGAATAGATCAAGTGCTGGCAAGATTTGTTAAAAGACATCATCCTGAGAACCAAATCATTGGAGATAAGCAAGCTGGCATGCTGACAAGATGTAAGTTAAGACAAGGTACATGCTTAGTTTGTGAGTTTGAATTGAAAAATGTTAAGGTTGCACTGGAGAATGATGAATGGATAAATGCAATGAATGAAGAGATAAACAAATAGAGAAAAATAAGACATGGACCTCAGTACCTAGACCAAAAGATAAGAATGTTATCGATACAAAATAGATTTTTAGAAATAAGCTGAATGAGAATGGAGAGGTTACAAGGAAAAAAGTTAGACTTGCTTGCAAGGGATATGCACAGGAGGAAGGTATAGATTATGGTGAAACTTTTGCACCTATTGCTAGACTGGAAGGAGTCCACATGTTACTTGCATATGCTACACATAAGAAGTTTAAAGTCTATCAAATGGATGTTAAGTCTGCTTTTCTGAATGGGATACTAGAAGAGGAGGTCTACATAGAACAACCAGAAGGGTTTGTTGATCCAAATCAAAAAGACATGGTATGTAGACTACATAAAGCTTTATATGGTTATAAGCAAGCACCTAGAGCCTGGTATGAATGGTTTCATACTTATATTTTAAGTATTGGTTTTGTTAGAACTAATGAAAACATCAATTTTATATGAAAGGGGAGTCTGATGACACTATTTTGATTGCTGAAATATTTGTGGATGATATAATTTTTGGAGGATAAGATCATATCTATAAATCATTTGCTAATGAGATGAGCAAATAATTTGAAATGTCTATGTTTGGAGAGATTAAGTTATTTCTAGGCTTGCAGGTTATTTAGCAGAATGATGGAATTTTCATCACATAATCAAAGTACATAAATGAAGTATTAAGAACATTTGACATGGAAGATGCTAGACCAGTTGGAACAGTGATGATCACAGGCTACAAGCTGACTAAAGATGATGAATCTACAAAGGTAAACCAAACATTGTACCAATCTATGATTGGTAAACTGATGTATGTACTATACACAATAGGCCATGTTGGCTTTTAAACTTGTTCCCACACAGTGCCAGGTTTACACTATGATTGACAAACTGGTTAGTCTTCGCTTTAAAGTCTGATAGAGAAAAAGTGCCAATTGATGAGGACTGAGGGCATCCTCCTTTTTCTTTGAGCTCCACATCACTTAGGCGGGTATTGCCTCATCTGCACACTTATGACTCTTCTTAATGACTGAAAGGCCTGCAGATGTATTATTGTGGAATAGTTACCAGACTCCTATAGGTATCCTATACCTCAATGAAACCAAATCTGATGCAATAACCTGCTTGCATGCAATGAGTGTGAAAATCAGAGACTTCCACTAACAGCAAGAATGGGAAAGGGTGGGACTGAATGGAAATGATTTTAAATGGATTGAAAGGACCCCTGAGATGTCCCAAGTCTTTGATAGACTAGTGCCTTGTCCAATGTGCCACAGAGTCAAATACCTTTTTGCAAGGGACAGCTATGAAACAAGAACACAATATGCTCAATGTGTTGATGCCTAACACAATCACACACCATGACCAAACCTCAAATTAGTACCCACCTGTGCATTTAAGTATGTTATTATCCATTCAAAGGATTTTAACCCTCCCCTTAGAAGAGACCTATAAACAGACAATACATTAACCAGCATCCACTAGAAGACAAGCATGAAATATCTTTGACACCTCAGCTCATACATACACAAATACTAACCCTGAACCAGTTATCTCTATGAAGACAACTCCACTTGTAAACACTTAGGCACTGCAAACACAAAAAATCAAACACCCTTGATGTATGATCAATGGACTCAGAATTCAAATGGAGATAGTTTAGTAACAGTAAGAGTATATCATATCCTCATACATAAGACAAATCTGTTACAAAATGCACTATATTCTCTGAACCAACAATGGAGGAAGAACACCCTATATGCAGAGAGAAGAAGAAATCTACAGGACATAACCTCTCACTGGAACTGACAAAATTCAGAACCCTTTACACAGTCAAAATTTCTGCCATTTATACCATTAGCTACCTTGGAAACCCATAACAGGTTGCAACAAGTTACGAACAGCTAAGGTATAGGTTACAACAACTAAACTAATTGGAAATGGTCAAAAAAATATTGCAGGGGCATGAAAGTTAGGCAACCCAAATAGAAAACATCTCAGACCGATATTAAGATCAGGCCATAAGACCAGGACATTGCCATAAAAACTAGTCTAATCGACCACCTGCAAACACTTCTCGAGCCAAGATTACAATCATTCCTTTACGGTACAAACCCCTGCAAATGATCATGACACCCTGGACCACACTGCAACGGCAAAAAAATTGCCTCTCACCAAACAGGGTTGCATCTACATTGAAATTCAGTCCTTTCTATCACTGGAAACCCTTAGAAAATTCAAATTTGAAAATGAACAGCTACTGTGCACTTGGTGGGCTTCAAATTCCTTAACCATTTTCCCCTAGTTGCGTAGTCACGCAGTCAACAACTTGATGACCATAGGAAATTGGGCTTCATTTTATGCTGTCGCATGATTGCATGGCACCAAACTAACCTTTGTGATCATGCGACCACGGTCTCCTAGCCACAGTCAACAGTCACAAAAAACTCTCTGCAAAGTCCTTGGCCACATCACCCTCAGTGACCAATCCAAATCAAGCACGTCGGTAAGACTGGCACCGCGGACCCACCTAACTCCGCAACCATGACGCCCAACAATTGTTGCATGATCGCATAGCCAAAAATTGGGCTATGCGAACATGCGACAGGCCTCCACGTCATTGAAACACTAGCCTCATTTTAACTGGTGAACTGGCAACTGAAGAACTTTCACCAATTTGTGAGATACTTTATGCCATCGCCAAAAAACCTAGCGATCACGTGACCAATGTTCACTGAATTGCCAAATGAACCAGGGCATCGCCATTTTATGGCACAAACGTGCGAAGACATTGAACTTTGTCGGCACCACCAGATTTTTACCCACTTTGCCAAACCTCAGACCCCACCTGGGTCTGCTTGATGCCACATGTCACCACTCCATTTGCTACAACCACCGAGCCACCAGACACATGACTCACCATCGAGAAAAGCCTTACCTTTTGGGAAGATCGAACGGTGGTCACATGATCGCAAAGGGGAGGAATATTCCTCATGATCATGCGGCAATCGTAGATCTCATCTTCATTGTTACTCCGCTTAAGAAATACCAGGCCCACCAACTAACTACCAAGCACTCAATGACTACGCGACAAACCACCCGCCAGGTCATTGAATGTTAGCCGATAACTACCAAACACTCGAAGATCACGCAACTAATAGTCCCTAAGTCACTGAAGGTTAGGGGATTAACTGCCAAAAATAAGAGATTGCGTGACAACACAGTCACCAGGTCACCAAATAAGAGATGTAATCACTAGGAGATCTAGAGAATCAACGACAAGAAACTGAGCAAGGACCGGGCCCCACCATCCATCGCACCTACGCAGTTAGGACCAAGGTTGAAAACAAACAAAGTATTCAGCACAGAGAATGACCGAAAACACATAGAGTTTTTGACGCCAGAAGACAAGTGCACAAAATAGGAAGCACAAGGTCGAAAACAATGCACAGGCCGAAAACATCATGGATTTTCAAAAATACTCTAGGTTTTCAACATTTAGATAGATTTTGAAAATATTTCCAGCAAACCTTAAACTTTGAATAAATTTTTGGATTTTTTGATTCAGCACGTGCAATTTGGGCTGGAGCAAGGTGACAACAATGAAGAACACAGGGCTAAGGGCACTTCAAGAAAACTGCAAGGCAATAGGCCATTTTCATAAGATTTTGCGATGACAGAAAAATGGACTAACAATGGCTCTGGTTGGGGATGCATGTCTCTTGCAGGCATGGCAAGAATTCAGAATCACTGGGAGAGCAGACCACAACTGGATAAAATAAGGAACTCAAAAAATGCAGGGAACGGGAAGGAAAAGCACACAACAGGAAAGGGAAAGATATTTACAGAGTGTACAAGTATTTACAACTAGGCTCAAGGCCCCAAAAGAAAACCAGTGACCCTCCTAAATCAAAAATCTGATTCTCATCCACATACGTGACCCACCATCTAAAAATTTTATGATCATCCTGCTGCAAATGTATGTGAATAACCATGGGTTGAAGAATGAAACTATAATGATAACTGCCCATGTTCTTCCGGTCACAACTGTCATACTCACATTCATATTCTAAGAAGTAAGGAACATCACTTACTTCTCCTTGCTGACTGGAAGTAAAAATTTGATCTAGTAATGCATCAAAAAATAAAATATACTGATTACTGTATGCACCCTAAAATGGTCGCCTAGACTTTGGGCCCCATTTCTACAATTTGTCAAATCCCTAAATCAATATTTTCAAAAATCAACATTTTTCAAATATATCAATTTCCTTGATCAAATCATAATCAATTTGATATTTCCTAAGGTTTGAGCCTTATTTAATTTAAAAGAAAATAAAAATAAAAATCTTATTTAATTAAGAGGATAAATCCCTTTTAATTAATTAAAAATCTCTTTTAATTAAATAATAAAATCACTTTATTCTAAGCCTTTATTTAATTAAAAGGAATTTCCTCCCTTTTTATTTAAATAAAAAATCTCCACTTTTCTTCTTATCTTATGTTGCACAAATAAAGCATTTAATTCTTATTTATAAAGAAAAATAAAATAAAATAAAAGTACTTTTGCCTCACATGGACATAAAGTAAATGCTCAACATAAAGTAAATGCTTCTAATTTTTCTATTGGAGGATATATGTGCACAAGGATCAAGCTTCTTTTTTTCTCCACCGTTGATTAAATCTTTTGCCTCTTAATCTCCATGGTCCATTGATTTTTCACCTCCTATAAAAGAAGAGCTCTCTTCCTCATTTGCACACACCATACATACTTAAATTATTATGCTACAGGTCATTGAAGCTTTTGGAGATATTCTTGCATCAAGTTTTGAAGATTTGGAGCATCATTGGCATTCATCTTGCATCTACATCACATCTTAGCTTGCATCATAGTTGCATCATCATGGTATCATTTCCTTTCATGTTTTAGATTAATCTCACATAGTTTAATTAGAGGGTTTGTAACTCTTTCATTTCCATTTTCATAGCTTAATTGCATCTTCATTCTCATAAGATTAATTTGCATTCTCATATAGATTTGCATAGCATTGCATTCATTTGGAATCTCTCATTGTGTGGTTGACTAGCAAGGTCATGAGTTTATAGCTCTAGCTGAGAGCAATTTTACAAATCTTGCAACTCCATGCATAAAGAGCTATGGATCAATTTGTGAGGGCTCATTCTTGAGTTTTCTTGCATGTAAGGATTCATAGAAGTGTGACAATATTTTAGCACACAATTACCATGCATTACATCAGAATTACCTGGCTGAAAAGGACTTGTATCCTCAGATTTACCTTCACACATTGCTTCAACCACTGAGCAACTTGGTTCATCAGTGATGTCTTCATGAATTGGATCATGAACCAAGTGAAGGTCTTCATCAAAACTTTGGTGACAGGGGAGCACTGCATCATCATTATTTTCACCAAAAGAAAATCTGTTCCAACTATTGAAGACTAAGTCCTCAATATTGTCACATTCAGTATCATATTTAGCAGAAACAGGGAAAGGGCTTGAACAAGAAATTTGTTCATCACTGTAATCTTGATGGCAGGAAAACACACTATCATGTCCTTCTACTTCTCTTTCTGCAGAGTCACTACCAGAGGGGGGACCTAACATACATGGATCTTCATGGTCACTTTGAACACTGGCCTCATTATCAAGGTCAAAGTGTATATCACAGGGGAGCTGCAAATCAAAGTCTAGGCAAGGTGCATACCTTTGGAATTCATTGGCCAAGAGTGCTGAAATCTCTTTACTACTTAGTGGACTTTGAGCCTTAATATCATTTTTCTCAGCCTCACCCCTAGTGCTGCAAATATCATCCTTGTGAGGAACAAGGATACACATTTCTGGCCTTAGATCATCTTGTGTGAAACAATTTATGCAAGAATCATCATTTGCATCATAATCGATATTTTGCCCTTCACACAAAACATTATCAAATCGAGACAAGAAGAATGCCCTCTCATATTGACAAGAAGAAGAATCTGCAAACAAAAAGGAAATATTGCCATCCTCAGATTCATCTTCAACATCCTCATATGTACTAATCTCAAAATCAGCTTCATAGTCAACACTCTCTACATAGTGAGAATCAACATCAGAAACATTGGCCTCCTCATGAACATCATAGGAACCACCAATCTTAGCAATCTTAAGTCCTCTGCTAACTACCAGTTCACCATTTTCAGCTTTGCTAATTCCTTCTTGAGAGCAGCAACTTTATCAAAATGCTCAACAAACTTAGCTTTCAACACATCCCAAGAAGGGATTGAACATGAAGGCAAGGACAAGAACCACTTTTTTACACCATCAGAAAATGTGTGCACAAATAACCTCATGGCAATATCTTCATGTTCAACATCCATATCTCCAAAAATACCCATGACAACATCAACATGCTGGCTTGCAGAAACAGATCCACCAGCCATGAATCTTAGCAAGTACTTCCCATCCTCAGTAGAGAACTCATTAGGGGCACCTTCAATGCCATTAAAAGAAAAGGGCCTATATTCCTCCATGAGGAACTACCCACAAACACTCATCCCTTTACAGCAGTGCTACACACTTGATAGGGAAACATTTCAATAAGAGAATACCTGAAAGTTTTGCAGTAGAAGACCTTTGGCTAGAAGCAGGGCAGATCTAGAGCTCACCATGCAGCTCCATCAAGTTCTTTGCAGTGTAAAGTCACCACCTCCTTGAAGAGGAAAAATAATTCATTATTTTGTGTATCTCTTCCAACCAACCCAAAACTCACCAGGATAACACACTATCTACCAAGAAAATGCACTAATCAAACAAAGACAAATCAGAGTCGCCACTCACAACTAACTGAGAAAATTTTGCAAATGCTTTATTTTTTATATCTGACTCTTTTCTAGACTCTCGCCAGTGGAGTCACCATTTTGTTAGCTTTTAAATTTGTTCCCACATGGTGCTAGATTTACACTATGACAAACTGGTTAGTCTTTGCTCCAAAGTCTGACAGGGAAAAAGTGCCAATTGATGAGGACTGAGGGTATCCTCCTTCTGCTTTGAGCTCCACATCACTTAGGCGGGTATTGCCTCATCTGCACACTTATGACTCTTCTTGATGACTGAAAGGCCTATAGATGTATTATTATGGAATAGTTACCAGACTCCTATAGGTATCCTATACCTCAATGAAACCAAATCTGATGCAATAACCTGCTTGCATGCAATGAGTCTAAAAACCAGAGACCTCCACTAACAGAAAGAATGGGAAAGGGTGGGACTGAATGGAAATGATTTAAATGGATTGAAAGGACCCCTGAAATGTCCCAAGTCTCTGATAGACTAGTGCCTTGTCCAATGGGCCATAGAGTCAAATACCTTTTTGCAAGGGATAGCTATGAAACAAGAACATAATATGCTCAATGTGTTGATGCCTGACATCAATCACACACCATGACCAAACCTCAACTTAGTACCCACCTGTGCATTTAAGTATGTTATTATCCACTCAAAGGATTTTAACCCTCCCCTTAGAAGAGACCTATAAATAGACAATACATTAACCAGCATCCACTGGAAGACAAGCATGAAATATCTTTGACACCTCAGCTCATACATACACAAATACTAACCCTGAACTAGTTATCTCTGCGAAGACAACTCCACTTGCAAACACTTAGAAACTACAAAAAGAAAAAATCAAACACCCTTGATGTATGATCAATGGACTCAAAATTCAAATGGAGATAGTTTAGTAACAGTAAGAGTATATCATATCCTCATACATAAGACAAATTTGTTACAAAATGCACTGTATTCTCTGAACCAACAATGGAGGAAGAACACCCTATATGTAGAGAGAAGAAGAAATCTGCAGGACAGAACCTCTCACTAGAACTGACAAAATTTAGAACCCTTTACATAGTCAAAATTTTTTCCATTTATACCATTAGCTACCTTGGAAACCCATAATAGGTTGCAACAAGCTATGAATAGCTAAGGTATAGGTTACAATAGCTAAACCAATTGGAAATGGTCAAAAAAATATTGCAGGGGCATGAAAGTTAGGCAACCCAAAGAGAAAAGATCACCGATATTAAGATCAGGCCATAAGACCAGGACATTGCCATAAAAACCAGTCTAATCAATCACCTGCAGACACTTCTCAAGCCAAGATTACACTCATTCCTTTACGGTACAAACCCCTGCAAATGATCATCACACCTTGGACCACACTGTAATGGAAAACAAATCACCTCTCACCAAAAAGGGTCGCATCTGCATTGAAATTCAGTCCTTTCTATCGCTGGAAACCCTCAGAAAATTCAAATTTGAAAAATAATGGCTACTTTTCACTTGGCGGGCTTCAAATTCCTTAATCATTTGCCCCTAGTTGCGTAGTGGCACGGTTAAAAACTTGACCACCATAGGAAATTGGGCTTCATTTTATGCTTGGTCACATGATTGCATGGCACCAAACTAACCTTTGTGATCATACGACCACGGTCTCCTAGCCACGGTCAACAGTCACAAAAAACTCTTTGCAACGTCCTCGGCCACATCAGCCTCAGTGACCAATCCAAATCGAGCACGTCGGCAAGACTGGCACCGCGGACCCACCTAACTCCACAACCGTGACGCCAAACAATTGTCACATGATCACATAGCCAAAACTTGGGCTATGCAAACATGCGACAGGCCTCCACATCATCGAAACATCTGCCTCATTTTAACTGGTGAACTGGTGACCGAAGAACTTTCACTAGTTCGCGAGATACTTTATGCCATCGCCAAAAAACTTAGCGATCACACGACCATGTTCACTGAATCGCCAAATGAACTAGGGCATCACTTTTTTATTGCGCAAACATGTGAACACATTGAACTTTGTCGGCACCCGCCAGATTTTTACCCACTCCGCCAAACCTCAGACCCCACTTGGGCTCGCCCGATGCCACATGTCACTGCTACATTCACTGCAACCGCCAAGCCACCAGACACAGGACTCACCGCCGAGAGAAGCCTTACCTTTTGGGAAGATCGGACGGTGGTCACATGATCGCAAAAGGGAGGAATATTCCTCATGATCATGTGGCAACCGTAGATCTCATCTGCATTGTTACTCTGCTTAAGAAATACCGGGCCCACCAACTAACTACCAAGCACTCAGTGACTATGTGACAAACTACCCACTAGGTCGTTGAATGTTAGCCAATAACTACCAAACACTCAGAGATCACATGACTAATAGTTGCCAAGTCATTGAAGGTTAGGGGATTAACTGCCAGAAATAAGAGATTGCATGACAACACAGTCGCCAAGTCACCGAATAAGAGATGTAACCACTAGGAGATCTAGAGAATCAGCGACAAGAAACTGAGCAAGGACCAGGCCCCACCATCCATCGCACCTGTGCAGTTAGGACCAAGGTTGAAAACACACAAAGTATTCGACATAGAGAATGATCGAAAACACAGAGTTTTCAACGCCAGAAGACAAGTGCACAAAACAGGAAGCATAAGGTTGAAAACAATGCACAGGCCGAAAACATCATGGATTTTCAAAAATACTATGGGTTTTCGACATTTAGATAGATTTGAAAATATTTCCAGCAAACCTTAAACTTTGAATAACTTTCTAGATTTTTTGATTCAGCACGTGCAATTTGGGCTGGAGCAAGGTGACAACACTGAAGAACACAAGGCTAAGGGCACTTCAAGAAAACTGCAAGGTAATAGGCCATTTTCATAAGATTTTGCAATGACAGGAAAATGGACTAATAGGCCAGACATTGCACATGCAGTGGAGATTGTTACTAGATTTTCTACCAATCCAAAGGATTCACATATGGTTGTAGTAAAAGGAATCTTGAGATACTTGAAGAAAATAGAGGAATATGGATTATGGTATCCTAAGGAAGGCAAGTTTGAACTAAGAGTCTACACCGATGCAGATTGGGCTAGAAATATAGATGACAGAAATAGCACAACTTGAGGAGCATTTTTCTTTGGTGAAAGACTTGTTACTTGGATAAGTAAGAAACAACCCTGTATTTCTTAGTCTACTGCCGAAGTAGAATATGTTGCTGCTGCTACAAACTATTCAAACATTGCTTATATCAAGCAAGTGTTGGAAGGAATGAATAAGGTAATCACTGAGCCGGTGATTATATATTGTGACAACACTAGTGCAATAAATATTTCTAAGAATCTTTTAATACAGTCAAAGACCAAGAATATTTCTATTAAGTATCACTACTTAAGAGAACAAGTATAGGAGAAGCAAGTCAAACTGGAATATGTTACATCAAAGGAGTAACTTTTTGATATTTTTACCAAACCTCTATCTAAGGACACTTTTGAATACTTGAGGACTAGACTTGGCGTCCGTTCCCTATCTACCGGTCACTAATGTGATCTGGAGGTTGCATCAGCCTAATCTAATAAGAAGATCTTTCATGTTGATGCAACATAGCTCACACTTTGGATTCTGTCTAAGGTTGTGAAAGATTTGAGGAACTAGAACATAGATTTTCATATCAGTATATCAAGATATATTGTCTACACCGAACAACAGTGAGTCACTTGGCAATTGCAAAGCTGTATGTTTTATGTTTTTCTTTGGCATTATTGTCAAATGGAGAGATAAAAAATGTGATGAACAGATCAAGATCACATCTATCTAAGGGAGATATAATTTGAGAAAGTCAGGGAGAGTTTTGAAGATTTGTTGCTGAGAAAAAAAGGAATCTAAGAGCTGAAAAGATCAAATCTGCAGAGGCAAGTCTGCACTTGCAATGCTGTCATGTAACGTAGTGATTAAACATATTAAGCTAGGGAGAGCTTACCGAGCTACATCATTTGCTTACATAGTTGTAGAATACATGTTTGGTATGTGTATGGTATATTTCATATTGCTTGAGTTTCCATCAATGCTAAAGGGAGAGATTGATGAACTACAACTGATTGAATACCTGAATGACTTGAAGATCAGTGATTGGAGATCACTGAGTACTAAAATGATAGGTAAGATAATCAAAATAGTTATTTTTTTGTCATTGATGTCAACTAGTTTTGACAGTACTTATCATGATAGTTGCAAATATCTACACATCTATAAAGAGGAGAGAAAAGATGAAAAAATGAGATATCTACATGGAGGAAGATGGATATGATAGATGAGGGAAGGAATAATTTGGGTCACTTATTGATGAGTCTACGACTTCATATAATTGACTTGATTATGTTGCATTAATCTGTTATGAAGTTAGAAGAAAAACTTACAAAGCCAACGTGGTCAGTAAATGAAGCACTTCAGTATACACCGATCCAATGTAGTGTATACCGACCGACAAGTATTAATCAAGCTTGTGTTCACCAACACATTTCTTCGTTAATCAAGTATGGATGAAAGCATTTAATGTTAAGTTTAGCCGAAAAAATTAATGAGCTGTAAAGTGTTATGATTTCGAGAGTGAGGATAAAGTTTGTTACAAGATCCATGGCTAACAAAATTTGGAGAAGATCTAAGGAATGGAATTAAAACATGTTTCTAACACAACTGCCGAGGAATGTTAAGAGCCAAAATGAATGAAGGACATTAAGCAAAAAAATATGATGGATGAAAATAAAATGGTTTATCTATCTATATAAGAGATATGAGTTTCTTTGTTGAAACTATGTCATAAGATAGAAGACTGCAGAGAGTTCGCGTGAATATAGTTTCATGCATGCCTGATCAAACTAGTTGAAGGAGAAATGAACTACAGAACAACACCGAGCATTAGAGAGCTATTACCGAGGGATACTAAGTTAATGAATGTTGAGGAAGTGAATTGATATATTGATCAGAGGATTTGTATGGGCTTAGAATAGATTTGAACATCTGCAATTTGAGTTGTATTGTAATCAAATGAATTACTATTTCAGTTTAACCATTGATACAGAAAAATCTCTTAATCGAGTGGACTTAACTGTCTTATGAAATACCCCATGTCATTCAATGAATGTACATTGTTATCATGTCGACCACATAGTGAATGCTAGTTGAATGATAACTATTAGTCTTAAATCCTCTAACAAGGTCACACCTAACAATGTGTTTGTAACCTTTAACAAGGTTGGCTCTTCACCAAACTCACTTCAAAAGAGTGAAAATATTTTGGGTTACCGGTCCCAGGTAGTTTTCCCCTTAACAAGGTTTCCACGTTAAATCTTTGTGTGAAGTGTTTTGTGATGATTGTTTTGTTGTCATACTTTAAAAATTGCATATTTGATTTTGTTGGTAATAACTATGAGTAATTAATTGGTAACCAATATAGGCACAAATAAATTAGTATTTTATGTTATCGAGTTGTAGAAGTTTTTTGAATTTGTTTAATGAGATACATTTTGTAATTGGGACTATTGGATAACTAATCTAACTGATTCACCCCCTCTCAGTTATTCTAACACTTCCTTCCTTGATGCAGGGGCATTCTTGGTCCTCAGTGAATCTGCATGGTGGTGTGTCACTTGGCCAATGTTACTTGGTTGCAGCCTTAACCGATGGTCTTGGTTATTGAGGAAAGCTCGGTCACTGAAGGAACTCGGGGATACTTCTTGTGCTTAATGGAACTAGTGCTCAGTAATACTTGTGTTTCTCAGTGTTTCTTGTCTTGGTTGGTTGTTTCACTAGTGCTTGGTTGTTTCTTTGGCGCTTGGTAGTTCTGGTTTACCAACAAGAGTTCTTGAAGATTTGGTTGGCCGACTTGGTGCATTTATTATTGGTAGTTGTTGTTATAGGCTGACATGTTGAATTTAATTATTGTAAGGCTATTTTAGAGCTGACT
>BSBK01014948.1:0-24283 GCA_027943335.1 Chamaecyparis obtusa | reverse complement strand
CCCCGCCCGCGAGCGCCGCTCGGCTCGACGAGCTCGATGGGGATCCCGTCCGCGGGCGAGCTGGGCGTGGCTACACGTATGACCCGAATGTAATTTTTTTTTTTTTTTTTTTTTTAACTCTGGTTTTTTCGTTCTTATCCTCGTACGGAGCCTCCTTTGTTCATTTTTTTTCCGCGAGTTTCGACCCCGCCCGGGAGCGAGCTCGGCGCCGATCCCGCCCCGCCGCTCCCCGGAGAGCTCGACCGGTTCGGTTCCGCTCGGATCGGACCCCGCCCGCGAGCGCCGCTCGGCTCGACGAGCTCGATGGGGATCCCGTCCGCGGGCGAGCTGGGCGTGGCTACACGTATGACCCGAATGTAATTTTTTTTTTTTTTTTTTTAAAACTCTGGTTTTTTCGTTCTTATCCTCGTACGGAGCCTCCTTTGTTCATTTTTTTTCCGCGAGTTTCGACCCCGCCCCGGAGCGAGCTCGGCGCCGATCCCGCCCCGCCGCTCCCCGGAGAGCTCGACCGGTTCGGTTCCGCTCGGATCGGACCCCGCCCGCGAGCGCCGCTCGGCTCGACGAGCTCGATGGGGATCCCGTCCGCGGGCGAGCTGGGCGTGGCTACACGTATGACCCGAAAGTTTTTTTTTTTTTTTTTTTTTTTTTTTTTTTAACTCTGGTTTTTTCGTTCTTATCCTCGTACGGGGCCTCCTTTGTTCATTTTTTTTCCGCGAGTTTCGACCCCGCCCGAGAGCGAGCTCGGCGCCGATCCCGCCCCGCCGCTCCCCGGAGAGCTCGACCGGTTCGGTTCCGCTCGGATCGGACCCCGCCCGCGAGCGCCGCTCGGCTCGACGAGCTCGATGGGGATCCCGTCCGCGGGCGAGCTGGGCGTGGCTACACGTATGACCCGAATGTAATTTTTTTTTTTTTTTTTTTTTTTAACTCTGGTTTTTTCGTTCTTATCCTCGTACGGAGCCTCCTTTGTTCATTTTTTTTCCGCGAGTTTCGACCCCGCCCGGGAGCGAGCTCGGCGCCGATCCCGCCCCGCCGCTCCCCGGAGAGCTCGACCGGTTCGGTTCCGCTCCGATCGGACCCCGCCCGCGAGCGCCGCTCGGCTCGACGAGCTCGATGGGGATCCCGTCCGCGGGCGAGCTGGGCGTGGCTACACGTATGACCCGAATGTAATTTTTTTTTTTTAATTTTTTTTTAAACTCTGGTTTTTTCGTTCTTATCCTCGTACGGAGCCTCCTTTGTTCATTTTTTTTCCGCGAGTTTCGACCCCGCCCGGGAGCGAGCTCGGCGCCGATCCCGCCCCGCCGCTCCCCGGAGAGCTCGACCGGTTCGGTTCCGCTCGGATCGGACCCCGCCCGCGAGCGCCGCTCGGCTCGACGAGCTCGATGGGGATCCCGTCCGCGGGCGAGCTGGGCGTGGCTACACGTATGACGCGAATGTATTTTTTTTTTTTTTTTTTTTTTTTTTAACTCTGGTTTTTTCGTTCTTATCCTCGTACGGAGCCTCCTTTGTTCATTTTTTTTCCGCGAGTTTCGACCCCGCCCCGGAGCGAGCTCGGCGCCGATCCCGCCCCGCCGCTCCCCGGAGAGCTCGACCGGTTCGGTTCCGCTCGGATCGGACCCCGCCCGCGAGCGCCGCTCGGCTCGACGAGCTCGATGGGGATCCCGTCCGCGGGCGAGCTGGGCGTGGCTACACGTATGACCCGAAAGTAATTTTTTTTTTTTTTTTTTTTTTTTTTTTAATTTAACTCTGGTTTTTTCGTTCTTATCCTCGTACGGGGCCTCCTTTGTTCATTTTTTTTCCGCGAGTTTCGACCCCGCCCGGGAGCGAGCTCGGCGTCGATCCCGCCCCGCCGCTCCCCGGAGAGCTCGACCGGTTCGGTTCCGCTCGGCTTGATCAGCTCTGGTCGCTAGATCACTTGACAAAATTAGGTCAACAGGCAGATCAACTCGGGTCACCAACTAGATCAACTCAGGTCGCAAACTAGATCATCTCGGGTGGCTAGATCAACTCTGCTCGCTAGTCGGTAACTCATACTGCCATAATAAATTAGGTCACTACAACGACTCTGGTCGCTCGGTCGACTAAGGTGACTCAGGTCACTGGGTGGACTTGGTCGACTCGGTCGACTCGATCGACTCGGGTCACCGAGTTGACTCAGGTAGCCAAATCGACTCAGGTCGAGTCAGTCACCTGACCGACCCGGTCGACTCGGGTCGACGCAGTCAACTTGAGTCAACTCAGTTGACTTGGATCACCGGGTCGACTAGGGTGACTTAGGTCGACTCAGCTGACTCGGTTGACTCAGGTCGACTCAAGTCGACTTGGGTTGTCGGATCTACTCGGGCCTCTAGATTGCACGGGTCACTAGATCAACTCAAGTTGCTAGCGAGATCAGCTCAGGTCACCACACAGGTAACCAACTAGATCAACTCGGGTCACTAGATCAGCTTGGGTCACCAGCTAGATCAGCTCTAGTCGCTAGATCACCTGACAAAATCAGGTCACTAACTAGATCAGCCTGGGTCACCAACCATTTCATCTTAGGTCGCCAACTAGATCAGCTTAGGTCGCTAACTAGATCAACTCAGGTCGCCAGATCAGCTCTGGTTGCCAGCCAAAAACTTTGACTGCCATAATAAATTGGGTCACCACAGCGACTCGGGTCACCAGGTCGACTCGGTTGACTCGGGTCACCAGGTCGACTTGGTTGAATCATGGTCACTGGGTCGACTCGGTCGACTCGATGGACCTTGGGTCACCAGGTCGACTTGGTTGACTCAGGTCACCGGGTCGACTCAGTCACCTGACTGACTCGGTCGACTCGGGATGACTCAGTTGACTCAGGTCATCGGATCGACTCGAGTCACCAAGTTGACTCGGGTCACCGGGTCGACTTGGGTTGTCAGATCGACTCGGGGCCTCTGGATCAGTACGGGTCACTGGATCAACTCAAGTCGCTAGCGAGATCAACTCAGGTCACCACACGGGTCGCCAACTAGATCAACTCACATCGCCAGATCAGCTTGGGTCACCAACCAGATCAACTCTGGTCGCTAGATCACCTGACAAACTTAAGTCACCAGCCAGATTAGCTTAGGTCACCAGCCAGTAACTCTGACTACCATAATAAATTAGGTCACCACAGTGACTCAGGTAACTGGGTTGACTCAGTCGACTCAGGTCGACCTCAGTTGACTCAGGTCACCGGGTCGACTCGATCGACTCAGTTGACTCGATTCACCGGGTTGACTTAGGTTACTGGGTTGACACGATCGACTCAGTTGACTCAGGTCATTGGGTGGACTCCGTTGACTTAATCGACTCAGGTCACCGGGTTGACTCAGTCACCTGACTGACTCGGGGTCGACTTGGTTGACTCGGGTCACAAGGTCGACTTGGTTGACTCGGGTCATCAGGTCGACTTGGTTGATTCGGGTCATCGGGTCGACTCGGTTGAGTCGGGTCACCAGGTCGACTCAGGTCGACTTGGGGTTACCAGATCGACTCAGGCCTCTGGATCAGGATGGGTTACTGGATCAACTCAAGTTGCTAGCAAGATCAACTTAGGTCACCACACGGGTCACCAACTAGATCAACTCTGGTCGCCAGATTAGCTTGGGTCACCAACCAGATCAACTCTGGTCTCCAGATCACCTAACAAAATTAGGTCACTAGCAACTTGGGTCACTGGGTCGACTCAATTGACTCAGGTCACCGGGTGAACTCGGTCGACTCAGTTGACTCGGGTCACCGGGTCGACTCGGTTGACTCGGGTCATTGGGTCGACTCGGTCGAGTCAGGTCACCAGGTCGACTCGATCGAGTCGGGTCATCGGGTCGACTCAGGTCGTCGGGTTGACTCAGGTCAACTCGGTTGACTCAGGTCACCGGGTCGACTCGGTTGACTTGGGTCACCGCATCGACTTGGTTGACTCAGGTCACTGCGTCGACTCGGTTGACTCGGGTCATCGGGTTGACTCGGTTGACTCGGGTCATCGGGTCGACTCGGTTGACTCAGGTCACTGGGTTGACTCAATTGACTCAGGTCACTGGGTCGACTCGGTTGACTCGGGTCACCGAGTCAACTCGAATCGACTTGGGTTGCCGGATCGACTCAGGCCTCTAGATTGGGATGGGTCACTAGATCAACACAAGTCGCTAGTGAGATCAACTCAGGTCACCACACGGGTCACCAACTAGATCAACTCAGGTCACCAAATCAGATTGGGTCACTAGCCAGATCAGCTCTGGTCGCCAGATCACCTCACAAAATTAGGTCGACAGCCAAATCAGCTTAGGTTGCCAACTAGATCAATTCAGGTCACCAGATCAGCTCTAGTCACCAGCCAGTAACTCTGACTGCCATAATAAATTAGGTCACCATAGTGACTCAGGTCGCTGGGTCGACTCGATCGACTCGGTCACCAGGTCAACTCGGTTGACACGGGTCACTGGGTCGACTCGGTCGACTCTGTTGACTCGAGTCACCGGGTTGACTCGGTCGACTCAGGTCACTAGGTCGACTTAGGTCGACTCAGTCACTGACTGACTCGGTCGACTTGGGTCGACTTGGTTGCCTCGAGTCATCGTGTTAACTCAGTTGACTCAGGTCATCGGGTCAACTCAGTTGACTCCGGTCATTGGGTCAACTCAGTTGACTCAAGTCATCAGGTCAACTTAGTTGACTCAGGTCACTGGGTCGAGTCGGTCGACGCGGTTTGACTCAGGTCACCAGGTCGACTTGGGTTGCGGATCGACTCGGGCCTCTAGATCAAGATGGATCATCGGGTCAACTCAAGTTACTAGCGAGATCAACTCAGGTCACCACATGGGTCGCCAACTAGATCAACTTGGGTCACCAGATTAGCTTGGGTCACCAGCTAGATCAGCTCTGGTCGCCATATCAGCTTATGTCACCAACTAGATCAACTCAGGTCGCCAGCCAATAACTTTGACTGCCATAATAAATTGGGTCACCATAGTGACTCGGGTCGCTAGGTCAACTTGGTTGACTCAGGTCATAGGGTCGACTCGGTTGACTCAGTTGACTCAGGTCATTGGGTCGACTCAGTTGACTCATGTCACTGGGTCGACTCGAGTCACCAGGTCGACTCGGTTGACTCAGGTCACTAGGTCGACTCGGGTCAACTCAGTCACCTTACTAACATAGGTAGACTTGGTTGACTTGGGTCACCAGGTCAACTTAGGTCATCAGGTCAACACGGTTGACTCAGGTCACTAGGTCAACTCTGTCGACTCAGGTCACCAAGTCAGCTGGGTCGACTTAGTCAACTCTGGTCACCGGGTCGACTCAGTTGATTCGAGTCACCGGGTCACTGGGTCGACTCGGTTGGCTCGGGTCATCGAGTTGACCAGGTTGACTCGGGTCACTGGGTCGACTCGGTGGACTCGAGTCGACTCGATTGACTCAGGTCGAGTTGGGTTGCCGGCTCGACTCGGGCCTCTGGATCGGGATGGGTCACTGGATCAACTCAAGTCGCTAGCGAGATCAACTCAGGTCACCACACGGATCACCAACTAGATTTACTCAGGTCGCCATATCAGCTTGGGTCACCAACCAGATCAGCTCTTGTCACCAGATCACCTGACAAAATTAGTTCACCAACCAGATCAGGTTAGGTCACCAATTAGATCAACTCAGGTCGCTAGATTAGCTCTGGTCGCCAGTGAGTAACTCCGACTGCCATAATAAATTGGGTCACCACAAAAACCCTGGTCGCTGGGTCGACTCAGTCAACTCAGTCAACTTGATCAACTCGGGTCACCGGGTCAACTCGGGTCATCGGGTCAACTCGGGTCACTGGGTCGACTCGGTCGACGTGGGTCACCGAGTCGACTTGGGTTGCCGAATCAACTTAGGCCTCGAGTCGACTTGGGTTGACACGGGTCGACCTAGTCGACTCAGGTCACTAGGTTGACTCAATTGATTCAGGTCACTAGGTCAACTCAGTCGACTCTGGTTTACTCGGGTCGACTCGGTCACCTGACCGACTCGGGACACCACGTCGACTCAGTCGACTCGGTTGACTCGGGTCATCGAGTCGACTCGGTTGACTCGGGTCATCGAGTCGACTCGGTTGACTCAGGTCACTCGGTCAACTCGATAGACTCGGGTCACCGAGTCGACTTGGGTTGCCGGATTGACTCAGGCCTCTGGATCAGGACGGGTCACTGGATCAACTCAAATCGCTAGCAAGATCAACTCAGGTCACCACACGGGTCGCCAACTAGATCAACTTGAGTCACCAAATCAACTTGGGTCACCAGCCAGATCAGCTCTGGTCTCCAGATGACCTGACAAAATTAGGTCACTAGCCAGATCAGCTTAGGTCACCCACTAGATCAATTCAGGTTGCCAGCTCAGCTCTGGTCGCCAGCTAGTAACTTTAACTGCCATAATAAATTAGGTCACCACAGCGACTTGGGTCACTGGGTCGACTCAGTTGACTCGGGTCATCGGGTCAACTCGGTCGACTCAGTTGACTTGGGTCACCAGGTCGACTCGGTTGACTCGAGTCATTGGGTCGACTCAGTTGACTCGGGTCACTGGGTCGACTCAATTGAGTCAGGTCACTGGGTCGACTCGGTCAACTTAGGTCATCGGGTCGACTCAGTCACCTAACCGACTCGGTCGACTCAGGTCGACTCGGATCACCGGGTTGAATCGATCGACTTGGTTGACTCGGGTCACCGCGTCAACTCAGTTGACTCGGGTCGACTCGGTTGACTCAGGTCACTGGGTTGACTCAGTTGACTCAGGTCACCGGGTCGACTCGATTGACTCAGGTCACCGGGTCGACTCGGGTCACCGGGTCAACTCGGTTGACTCGGATGATCGAGTCGACTCGGTCGACTCGGATCGACTTGGGTTGTTGGATCAACTCAAGCCTCTAGATCAGGATGGGTCACTAGATCAACACAAGTCGCTAGCGAGATCAACTCAGGTCACCACACAGGTCGCCAACTAGATCAACTCGAGTCGCCAGATCAGATTGGGTCACCAGCCAGATCAGCTCTGGTTGCTAGATCACCTCACAAAATTAGGTCGACAGCCAAATTAGCTCTGGTCACTAGATCACCTCACAAAATTAGGTCGACAACCAGATCAGCTTAGGTTGCCAACTAGATCAATTCAGGTCGCTAGATCAACTCTGGTCGCTAGCCAATAACTTTGACTGCCATAATAAATTGGGTCACCACAGCGACTCGGGTCGCTGGGTCGACTCGGTCGAGTCGGGTCACTGGGTCGACTTGGTTGACTTAGGTCACTAGGTCAACTCGGTCGACTCAGTTGACTCAGGTCACCGGGTTGACTCGGTTGACTCAAGTCACCGGGTCGACTTAGGTCGACTCGGTTGACTTGGGTCACCAGGTCGACTCAATTGACTCAGGTCATCGGGTCAACTCAGTTGACTCAGGTCATCGAGTCGACTCGATCGACTCGGGTCACTAGGTTGACTCGGTCGACGCGGTTGACTCAAGTCACCGGGTTGACTTGGGTTGCCGGATCGACTTAGGCCTCTAAATCGGGATGAGTCACTTGGTCAACTCAAGTCGCTAGCGAGATCAACTCAGGTCACCACACGGGTCGCCAACTAGATCAACTCAGGTCACCACACGGGTCGCCAACTAGATCAACTCAGGTCGCCAGATCAGCTTGGGTCACCAGCTAGATCAGCTCTGGTCACCAGATCACCTAACAAAATTAGGTCACCAGCCAGATCAGCTTATGTCACCAACTAGATCAACTCGGGTCGCCAGCCAGTAACTTCGACTGCCATAATAAATTGGGTCACCACAGTGACTCAGGTCGCTGGGTCGACTCGGTTGACTCAGGTCACAGGGTCGACTCGGTTGACTCAAGTCATCGGGTCGACTCGGTTGACTCATGTCACTGGGTCAACTCAGGTCACCGGGTCGACTTAGTTGACTTAGGTCACCAGGTCGACTCAGTTGACTCAGGTCACCGAGTCGACTCGGGTCGACTCAGTCACCTTACTGACTTAGGTCAACTTGGTTGACTCAGGTCACCATGTCAACTCAGGTCATTGGGTTGACACGGTTGACTCGGGTCACTGGGTTAACTCTATCGACTCGGTTGACTCGGGTCACCGAGTCGACTCAGTCGACTCTGGTCACCGGGTCGACTTGGTTGATTCGGGTCACCGGGTCACTGGTCGACTCGGTTGGCTCAGGTCATCGGGTCGACTCGGGTCACTGGGTCGACTCGGTTGACTCAGGTCGACTGGGTCGACTTAGTCAACTCTAGTCACCGGGTCGACTCGGTTGATTCGGGTCACCGGGTCACTAGGTCGACTCGGTTGGCTCGGGTCATCGGGTCGACTCAGGTCACTGGGTCGACTCGGTTGACTCAGGTCGACTGGGTCGACTTAGTCGACTCTGGTCACCGGGTCGACTCGGTTGATTCAGGTCACCGGGTCACCGAGTCGACTCGGTTGGCTCAGGTCATCAGGTCGACTCGGTTGACTCGGGTTGCTAGCTCGACTTGGGTTGCTGGCTCGACTCGAGCCTCTAGATCGAGACGGGTCATTGGATCAACTCAAGTCGCTAGCGAGATCAACTCAGGTCACCACATGGGTCGGCAACTAGATTTACTCGAGTCACCATATCAGCTTGGGTCACCAACCAGATCAGCTCTTATCGCCAGATCACCTGACAAAATTAGTTCACCAGCCAGATCAGGTTAGGTCGCTAACTAGATCAACTCGGGGTGCTAGATCAGCTCTAGTCGCCAGTGAGTAACTCTGACTACCATAATAAATTAGGCCACCATAAAAACCCCGGTCGCTGGGTCGACTTGGTTGACTCAGGTCACCGGGTCGACTCAGTTGACTCGGGTCATTGGGTCGACTCGGTCAACTCGGGTCACCGGGTCGACTCGGGTCATCGGGTCACTGGGTCGACTCGGGTCACCGAGTCGACTTGGGTTGCTGGATTGACTCAAGCCTCGAGTCGACTTGGGTTGACACGGGTCGACCTAGTCAACTCAGGTCACCGGGTCGACTCAATTGATTCAGGTCACTAGGTTGACTCAGTCGACTCTGGTTGACTCGGGTCGACTTAGTCACCTGACCGACTCAGTTGACTCGGGTCACCACGTTGACTCGGTCGACTCGGTTGACTCAGGTCGACTCAGTTGACTCGGGTCATCGGGTCGACTCAGTTGACTCAGGTCACTCGGTCGATTCGGTTGACTCGGGTCACTTGGTCAACTCGGGTCGACTTAATCACCTGACTGACTTAGGTCGACTTAGTTGACTCGGGTCACCAGGTCGACTCAGTTGACTCAGGTCACTGGGTCAACTCTGTCGACTCAGGTCACCAGGTCGACTGGGTCAACTTAGTCGACTCAGGTCACCGGGTCGACTCAGTCACTTGACCGACTCGGTTGATTCGGGTCACTGGGTCGACTCGGTTGACTCAAGTCACTGGGTCGACTCGATTGACTCGGGTCGACTCGAGTGACTCGGGTCACCGGGTCAACTCGGGTTGACTCGGGCCTCTAGATCAGGAGGGGTCATTGGATCAACTCAAGTTTCTAGCGAGATCAACTCAAGTCACCACACGGGTCCCCAACTAGATTTACTCAGGTCACCATATCAGCTTGGGTCACCAGCCAAATCAACTCTTGTCGCCAAATCACCTGACAAAATTAGTTCGCCAGCTAGATCAGGTTAGGTCGCCAACTAGATCAACTCGGGTTGCTAGATCAGCTCTGGTCGCCAATGAGTAACTCCAACTGCCATAATAAATTAGGTCACCACAGAAACCCCAGTCGCTGGGTCGACTCGGGTCGACTCGATTGACTCGGGTCATTGGGTCGACTCGGTCAACTCGGGTCACCGGGTCGACTCGGTTGACTCAGGTCATCAGGTCGACTTGGGTCACTGGGTCGACTCGGGTCACCGAGTCGACTTGGGTTGCTGGATCGACTCAGGCCTCAAGTTGACTTGGGTTGACACGGGTCGACCTAGTCTACTAAGGTCTCCTGGTCGACTCGGGTCGACTCAATCGATTCAGGTCACTGGGTCGACTCAATCACCTGACTGACTCGGTCATCTCAGGTCACCATGTCGACTCGATTGACTCTTGTCATCGGGTTGACTCAGTTGACTCAGGTCACTGGGTCAACCGATTGACTCAGGTCACTGGGTCGACTCGGTCACCACACGGGTCACCAACTAGATCAAGTTAGGTAGCTAGCGAGATCAACTCAGGTCACCACACTGGTCCCCAACTAGATCAACTCGGATCGCCAGATCAGCTTGGGTCACCAGCCAGATCAGCTGTGGTCGCCAGATCAGCTTGGGTCACCACATTGACTCAGGTCGCCACATTACTTGGCCAACTCGGGTCACCAGCCAGATCAACTCAGGTGACTCGGTTGACTCAGGTTATCGGGTCGACTCGGGTCGACTTGGGTTGCCAGATCAACTCGGGCCTCGAGTCGACTTGGGTTGACTTGGGTCACCAGGTCGATGCGGGTTGTCAGGTCAACACGAGTCACCGGTTCGACATGGGTCGCCAGTTTGACACGGGTCACTGGGTCGACACGGGTCACTGGGTCGACGCGAGTCACTGGGTCGACGCGGGTCACTAGGTCGACGCAGGTCGCTGGGTTGACTCGGGTCGTCAAGTTGACTCGGGTCGCCGGGTCAACTCAGGTTATTGGATCGACTCGGGTCTCTAGATCAGGACAGGTCACTTGATCAACTCGGGTCACCACATGAGTCACCAATTAGATCAACTCAGGTCACCAGATCAGCTTGGGTCACTAGCCAAATCTGCTCTGGTCGCCAAATCACCTAACCGACTCGGGTCGCCAGCCAGATCAGCTTGGGTCACCACATCACCTGGCCAACTCGGTTCGCCAGATCAACTCAGGACACGACATCGACTCAGGTAGTTAGCTAGATCATCTCAGATCACCAGATCGCCCGATGAACTCAGGTCGGGTGGGGTCTCTAGATCGAGTCGAGTCACCAGATCAAGTCGGGTCCCGAGCCAGATCAACTCAGGTCACCACATCGACTCGGGTCACCAGCCAGATTAGGTCAGGTCACTAGATAGCCTGACCTACTTAGATCTCCAGTGAGTCTGTCCACTTTTTGAATGATTGACCCATACTCCTCTTCAAGTATTATCATAGTCAAGTCTCCGCTTCTAGCTCGACAATAAGAAGGGCGTGACTCCATGTATGGCCTGAGTGATTTTTTTTTAACTCTGGTTTTTTCATTCTTTTTGTCGTAGGGAGCCTCCTTTGTCTATTTTTTTTACAACTTTTGACCTCGCTCACGATCAAGCTAGGCCAACTCATTTAAACTTGGATCGCATAAATCTAATATGCACAATAGTAATGTTGATGAGTATGCAAACACATCAATGAAGTCATCTCAGTATGTCAAGTCCCCCAACTTAGATCACTCGAGTCGCATAAGTAACTCAGATAGCCATAATAAATTAGGTCACCATAGTGACTCGGGTCACTAGGTCGACTCAGGTCACGGGGTCGACTCGGGTCATCAAGTCAACTCAGGTTGCTGGGTTGACATAGCCGAATCGACTCAGGTCTTTGGATCGGGACGGGTCACTTGATCAACTCGTGTCGCTAGCCAAATCAACTTAGGTCATCACATGGGTCGCCAACTAGATCAACTCGGGTCGCTAGATCAGCTCTGGTCACCAGATCACCTGACCAACTTAGGTCGCCAACCAAATCAGCCTTGATCGCCACATTGACTCAGGTTGCCACATCACCTAGCCAACTTGGGTCGCCAGCCAGATCAACTCGAGTTGCCAGATCGACTCGGGACACCACATCGACTCAGGTAGTCAGCTAGATCATCTTGGATCCCTAGATCGCTCGATGAACTCAACTCAGGTGGGGTCTCTAGATCAAGTCGGGTCACCAGATCAAGTCGGGTCCTGAGCTAGATCAACTTAGGTCACCACATCGACTTAGGTCACCAGCCAGATCAGGTCCCTAGCCAGATCAACTCAGGTCACCACATCCAATATGCACAATAGTAATGCTGATGAGTATGCAAACTCATCAATGAAGTCATCTCAGTATGCCAAGTTGTCAAGTCCTCCAACTTAGATCAGTCGAGTCGCATAAGTAACTCCAACTACCATAATAAACTTAGATCACTCAGGTCGTTAGGTCGACTCGGGTTGCCGGCTTGACTCGGGTCTCTAGATCGCGATAGGTCGCTGGATCAACTCGGGTTGCTAGCTAGATTAACTCAAGTCACCACATCGACTTGGGTCATCACCTAGATCAGCTCAGGTTGCCACATCACCTAACCAACTCAGGTCAGGTCGGGTCACCAGATTAATTCGGGTCACCAGCCAGATCAACTTAGGTTGCCACATCAACTCGAGTATCCAGATAGATCAGCTCGGGTCACCAAATCACCTAACTAACTTAGGTCAGGTTGGGTTAGGTCTCCTGATCAGGTCGGGTCACCGGATCAACTCAGGTCGCTAATTAGATCAACTCGGGTCACTAACATGATCAACTCGGGTCAACACATCAGCTTATGTTGTTAACACATTCCAATATGCCAAGCTGTCTAGTTTGCTAGCTCGGATCACTCGAGTCGCATAAGTAACTCGTATTGCCAAAACAACTTGGGTCACCTAATTAACTCGAGTCATCAGATCGACTCGGGTCGCCAGATCGACTCGGGTCACCGGATCGACTCGAGTCCTCGAATCGACTCGGGTCACCGTATTGACGCAGGTCACCGGATCGACTCAGGTCTCCAGATCAGGATGGGTCGTCCGATCGACTCGGTTCATCGGATCGATTCGGGTATCCAGATAGATCAAATCAGGTCACCAAATCACCTGACTAACTTAGGTTAGGTCGGGTCTCTGGATCGAGTCGGGTCACCAGATCAAATTGGGTCTCCAGCCAGATCAACTCGGGTCAACACATCGACTCGAGTCACCAACCAGATCAACTTGGGTCGCCAGACCAACTCAGGTCAGGTCGGGTAAGGTCTCCAGATTGGGTCAAGTCGCGGGATCATTTCAGCTCGCCAGCCAGATCAACTCGAGTTGCTACATCGACTCGACTCGACTCGCCAACCAGATCAGCTCAGGTCATTAGATCACCTGACCAACTCGAGTCAGGTCGACGGATGAAGTCAGATCGCCAGATCAACTCAGGTCGCCAGCCAGATCAACTCAGATCATCACATCGACTTAGGTCGCCAGCCAAATCAGCTCGGGTCACCAAATCAACTCGGGTCACCAGCCAGATCAACTCGGGTTAACAAATTTGAGTTTTGACCCCACTCGCAAGCGAGCTAGGCTAACTCATTCAAACTTGGATCGCCTCAATCTAATATGCATAATAGTAATACTAACGAGTATGCAAACTCATCAATGAAGTCAACTAAGTATGCCAGCCTGATCAACTCAGGTCAACAAATTGACTCGGGTCACCAACCAGATCAACTCGGGTCACCAGATTGCCAGGCCAAGTTGGGTCGGGTCGGGTTGGGTCAGGTCTCTAGATCGGGTTGGGTCAGTTCTCTAGATCGGGTCGGGTTGCCAGATCAATTCTTGTCGCCAACCAGATCAACTCAGGTCGCCACATCGACTCGGGTCGTCAGCCAGATCAGCTCGGGTCACCACATCACCTAACCAACTCGGGTTAGGTCGGGTCACCCGATCAATTTGGGTCACTAAGTTGGGTGTGACTCCATGAATGGCACGAGTGGTTTTCTTTTTCAACTCTAGTTTTTTCATTCTTTTCATTGTACGAAGCCTCCTTTGTCTATTTTTTTAGGACTTTTGACCCCGCCCTGAGGATCGCCAACGAGCTCGACCGGATCCTGTCCGAGATCTTGCTCGTGAGCGAGCTCACCGGGATCCCGTCGCCAACGAGCTAGGCGTGACTCCATGGATGGCTCTAGTGATTTAAGTTTTTTATAACTTGAAAATTTTGTTCTTTTCCTTGTATAGAGCCTCCTTTATCCATTTTTTCCTACGAGTTTCGACCCCGCCAGCGACCTTGTTAAGTTCTCATCGCAGGTCTTGCCCTACTACCACGAAAGCCTCCCAGCGGTTATATGAAATGACCCCGGGTCATTTCAACACTGCGTCTAACAATAACTAGTCAGACTGCATCAAATGATGTCCACCTCGATCCATGCCAACTCATTCAAACTTGGATCACCTCAATCTAATATGCACAATAGTAATGCTGACAAGTATGCCAACTCATCAATGAAGTCGCCTTAGCATGCCAAGCTGTCAAGTCCCCCAACTTGAATTACTCCAGTCGCATAAGTAATTCGGATCATTGGATCGACTCGCATCGCCGAGTCAACTCGGGTTTCTGGATCGACTCGAGTCCCCAAAACAACTTGGGTTGCCAGTCGGATCAACTCGGGTCACCATCCAGATCAACTCAGGTCGCAAGATCACCTGACTAACTTAGATTGACGAAGTTGCCTAGCCAACTTGGATCGCTAGACTTGCCAGATCGACTCGAATCACTGGAGTCGTCAGATCGACTCAGATCTCTATTTCAAGTCGGCCCTATTGCCACGAAGGCATCCCAATGATAACCAGTCAGATCGCAAGTTAAATCACATCAAATGATGTTCACCTCGATCTGTGCTAACTCATTCAATCTTGGATCACCTCGATCCAATATGCCAAGCTGTCAAGTCCACCAGCTCAGATCACTCGAGTTGCATAAGTAACTCAGATCGCCAGAACAACTCGGGTCACCAGATCGACACAGGTCGTCAAATCCACTCGGGTTGCCGAATCAACTCGAGTCGTCGGATCGACTCGGGTCTCCAGATTAGGACGGGTTGTCAGATCGACTCGGGCCGCCAGCCAAATCTACTCGGGTCCCTACATCGACTCAGGTATCCATATAGATCATATTGGGTCGCCAAATCACCTGACTAACTAAAGTTAGGTCAAGTTTGGTCGGGTCAGGTCTCCAGATTGGGTCGGGTCACCGGATCAACTTGGGTCAACATATCGACTCGAGTCGCCAACCAGAACAACTCGGGTCACCAGATTGCCAGACCAACTCGGGTTGGGTCGGGTCAGGTCTTCAGATCGGGTCAGGTCACGGGATCATTTTGGGTCGCCAGCCAGATCAACTCGGGTCGCCACATCAACTCGACTCACCAACCAGGTCAGGTCGGGTCACCAGATCACCTGACCAACTCGGTCAGGTCGACGGATGAAGTCGGATCGCTGGATCAACTCAGGTCGCTAGCCAGATCAACTTGGGTCACCACACCAACTCAGGCCGCCAGCCAAATCAGCTCAGGTCGCGAGATCAACTCAGGTCAACAAATGTGACTTTTGACCCCACTCACAAGTGAGCTAGGCTAACTCATTCCAAGTCTCTCATGGAAAAGTCCATGACTTCCCATTCCTATACCTATGCTGACGAGTATGCCAACTCATCAATGAATTCGGCTCAGCATGCCAAGTTGTCAAGTCCCCCAACTTGAATTACTCCAGTCACATAAGTAATTTAGATCACCAGAACAACTCGGGTCACCGGATCGACTCAATTCGCCGGATTGACTTGGATCACCGGATCACTAGAGTCGGCAAAGTAACCCAGATCTCTAGGGTCATAACGGGATAGGTATTGTTTACGGATGTAACGACCTCTGAGATGAGCCCAACTCGTCAATCGGAGCCAGCTCGCCAATCTGATTGAGCTAGCCGATCTGAGCCAACTCACCGATTTGAGCTAGCAAGACACCTCTCAAGAATTGAGTTTGAGAACTTCTCCACTAATGAGTTGTCCTCAAGATGTGAACTTGCATCCAGATTAGGACTTGTGGCTTGCACGAGCCAATGTCATGAAGACCTCCTACGTACATGCAACCAATGCATCTCATAGTCCAACATAGTTCTGAACTAGCTCATTACGCCACCATCTCGCACATGTTCCAAGTCTCCCATGGAAAAGTCCCCAACTTCCCATTCCAATACCTAGTTGATTTCACCTCGGATCGAGTCCCCAACAAGATCCAATGCCACTCTGCACAAAGCAGTCCATGCTACTTCATGCAGCTCGAATGACACCTCGACTTGACTCTAAACCTTACCCAGGCCAAAACTATTAACAACTTGTCGCACAACCCCATGAATGCTCCTCGAATCAAGTCCCTGACATGACCCTACTCCTGAGTGCACCAAACAACTCCTTTGTTACACCTCGGATCGAGTCCCTTACATGTCAGTTCAAGTCAGTCGACGTGTTAGCTCTATTTCTAGTATGAGGTGATCTTGTCACATCAACACTACACCCATCCATTGTAAGTTAGCCATACCACCACAAAGTCATCCAACAGTCATTATGAAATGACCCCTATCACATCAAGCTGTGTTGGTTTGTTTCAAGTCGGCCCTATTGCCACGAAGGCATCCCAATGGTAACTAGTCAAATCGCATCAAATGATGTTCACCTCGATCTATGCCAATGCTGCCTATGATTGATTTGCTAGCTCTCTACGGATATTTTTGGATATGCCATTTGATACCTGAATGCTATGCATGGGTTCGTGCATAGACGATTCGAGCTGAGCTTAAGGATGTTGAGTTCTCAAGTGAATATGAATAGGCGAGTTGTTCTATGGAGTAGAACTCAGGAATGCATGATGGATTGAGCTCATCTCGCGGATCCGAGCCAGCTCGTTGATCCGATCCAGCTTGTCGATCTGAGCCAGCTCGACGATCCGAGCCAGCTCGTCAAGTTGAGCCTTTTACGAGATTTAAATTTTTTGCGACCTATCGACGTCGGCAAGCATTTGTATGGGGGAGAAAGACTCGGACTAATAACTTATCCTCGTAGGGGAGGTGTTGTTGGTGGATGTGAGGATTTTTGAGATGAGACCCAAGCTGGAACAAATTCTAGTGCGCATTGTGATTAGAGCTAAGCTAAAGGATATTGAGTTCTCAAAGGAATACAAATAGGCAAGTTGTTTTATGGAGTAGAACACGGGAATGCATGATGGATCCGATCCGATTTGAGCCGAGCCGGCTCGGCGATCCGAGCCAGCCAGCTTGGAAAACCGAGCCGGCTCGCTCGGCAAACCGTGCCAGCTCGCCGATTCGAGTCAGCTCGCTCGGTGATCCGAGCCAGCTCGCTTGGCGATCCGAGCCTTTTACGAGATTTTAAGTTTTTGTGACTTATCGGCGTCGGCAAGCATTTCTACGTGGGAGCAAGACTCGGACTAATAACTTATATAGGGGAGGTGTTGTTGGTGGATGTAAGGATCTTTGAGATGAGACTCGAGATGGAATGGATTCTAGTGCCCATTGTGATTCGAGCTGAGCTAAAGGATGTTGAGTTCTCAAGTGAATACAAATAGGTGAGTTGTTCTATGGAGTAGAACACGGGAATGCATGATGGATTGAGCTCAGCTCGTCGATCCGAGCCAGCTCACGGATTCGAGCTAGCTTGTCGAGCTGAGTCTTTTACGAGATTTAAAGTTTTCGTGACCTATCCGTGTCGGCGAGCATTTCTACGGGGGAGCAAGACTTGGACTAATAACTTATATAGGGGAGGTGGTGTTGGTGGATGGAAGGATCTTTGAGATGAGACCCGAGCTGGAACGGATTCTAGTGCGCGTTGTGATTCGAGTTGAGCTAAAGGATGTTGAATTCTCAAGTGATTACAAATAGGCGAGTTATTCCATGGAGTAGAACACGGGAATGCATGATGGATTGAGCTCAGCTCGGCGATCCGAGCCAGCTCGGCGATCCGAGCCAGCTCGGCGATCCGAGCCAGCTCGGCGATCCGAGCCAGCTCGGCGATCCGAGCCAGCTCGGCGATCCGAGCCAGCCCGTCGAGCTGAGTCTTTTACAAGATTTAAATTTTTTGTGACCTTTCGGCGTTGGCGAGCATTTCTACGGGGGAGTAAGACTCGGACTAATAACTTATATAGGGGAGGTGTTGTTGGTGAATGTAAGGATCACTGAGATGAGACCCGAGCTGGAACGGATTCTAGTGCGCGTTATGATTCGAGCTGAGCTAAAGGATGTTCAGTTCTCAAGTGAATACAAAGAGGTGACTCATTCTATGGAGTAGAACATGGGAATGCATGATGGAATGAGCTCAGATCGCCGATCCGAGCTAGCTCGTCGATCCGAGCCACGGGTATGTACGATCCGAGCCAGCCCGTCGAGCTGAGTCATTTATGAGATTTAAATTTTTTGTGACCTTTCGGCGTTGGCGAGCATTTCTACGGGGGAGCAAGACTCGGACTAATAACTTATATAGGGGAGGTGTTGTTGGTGAATGTAAGAATCATTGAGATGAGATCCGAGCTGGAACGGATTCTAGTACGCGTTGTGATTCGAGCTGAGCTAAAGGATGTTCAGTTCTCAAGTGAATACAAAGAGGTGAGTCATTCTATGGAGTAGAACATGGGAATGCATGATGGAATGATCTCAGATCGTCGATCCGAGCTATCTCGTCGATCCGAGCCAGCTCGCTGATCCGAGCCATGGGTATGTAGGTAGTTTTCATGAGATCGGCTCGCCCGGCCCACAAGTCAAACATCGATTCTCTTATTAAGGGTGAGCCCTTGTCTAGCGTTTGGGTCGCTCGGTACAAGCTGTTCGATTTGTAATGTGTGCAAAGCTTTTGGGTTGATATTTGGAAGATTTAAATTTTTTGTGAGCTATTCTCCTCGTTTCACTTGATATTTTTGAAGATTTGAATTATTTGTGAGCTATTCTCCCCGTTTCCCTTGATTTTTTTGGAAGAATTGGAATTTTTGAGAGTTGTTCTCTTCGCCTCAAATTTCTACGGAAGAGCAAGACTTGGACTAATAACTTATATAGGGGAGGTGTTGTTGGTGAATGAAAGGATCTTTGAGATGAGACCCGAGCTGGAACGGATTCTAGTGCGCGTTGTGATTCAAGCTGAGCTAAAGGATGTTCAGTTCTCAAGTGAATACAAAGAGGTGAGTCGTTTTATGGAGTAGAACACGGGAATGCATGATGGAATGAGCTCAGATCGACGATCCGAGTCAGCTCGCTGATCTGAGCCACGGGTATGTAGGCAGTTTTCATGAGATCGGCTCGCCCGGCCCACAAGTCAAACACTGATTCTCTTATTAAGGGTGAGCCCTTGTCTAGCGTTTGGGTCGCTCGGTACAAGCTGTTTGATTTGTAATGTGTGCGAAGCTTTTGGGTTTGATATTTGGAAGATTTGAATTTTTTGTGAGCTATTCTCCTCGTTTCACTTGATTTTTTTGAAGATTTGAATTATTTGTGAGCTATTCTCCCCATTTCCCTTGATTTTTTGGAAGATTTGGATTTGTTGCGAGTTGTTCTCTTCGCCTCAAATTTCTACGGAAGAGCAAGACTTGGACTAATAACTTATATAGGGGAGGTGTTGTTGGTGAATGCAAGGATCTTTGAGATGAGACCCGAGCTGGAACGGATTCTAGTGCACGTTGTGATTCGAGCTGAACTAAAGGATGTTTAGTTCTCAAGTGAATACAAAGAGGTGAGTCATTTATGGAGTAGAAGACGGGAATGCATGATGGAATGAGCTCAGATCGCCGATCCGAGCTAGCTTGTCGATCCGAGCCACGGGTATGTAGTCAGTTTTCATGAGATCGGATCGTCCGGGCCACAAGCTAGCTATTTTTTGTGAGCTATTCTCTTTGTTTCCTTTGATTTTTTTGGAAGACTTGCATTTTTTGTGAGCTATTCTCTTCGTTTCAATTGAATTTTTGGAAGTTATGCATTTTTTGTGATGTAGTCTCTTCGTTTCACTTGCATTTTTGGGAGATTTGATTTTTTTTGTGAGCTATTCTCTTCTTTTCCCTTGAATTTTTTTTTGCAAGACTTGCATTTTTTGTGAGCTATTCTCTTCGTTTCAATTGAATTTTTAGAAGTTTTGAATTTTTTGTGATCTATTCTTCTTTGTTTCACTTGTATTTTTGAGAGATTTGAAATTTTTGTGAGATATTCTCTTCGGCTCAAATTTCTACGGAAGTGCAATACTTGGACTAATAACTTATATAGGGGAGGTGTTGTCCGCGGAAGCTCCCCCATGCCCCTCTAATAGAATCAGTGCTAGTGATCCCGTTTTGAAATCCGACGGACGGATGGATGAGCAGGTCGGATTTCAAAATGGGATCAGCAGCACTGATTCCATTAGAGGGGCATGAAGCCACCTGATTGCTATGCGGGGGCTGCTCAAAGTCCCGTCTTTCGAGTCGCTCGACGGCGCAAGTCGGAAAGGGTTCGACAGCGGTTGTCGTTCCAATGCGTCGTCGCAGTGACATGGAAGGCGATCTTCGGGTTAGCCCTTGTCTAGCTTTTGGGTCGCTTGGTACAAGCGATCTGCTATGTACTTTCCGCGAACCCCTATCCGGGTACTCGTTAGCTATGCATTGGCTCTTGCATGTGTGGAACGGAGAGATGCGGCCTTCACAGGGAGTCGGCCTGAAATAGTTCTGTGCGTGCGAATGGAGCCGCGTATAGCTTTTGGGTCGTTTGGATAGGGTGCCCCTCCAAGCGAATCAGTGCTGGTGCTCGGACGGATTTGCGGCTCAGATTTAAAATGTGAGGAGCATGCCTGATTTTATTTGAGGGGCATGAAGCCACCTGATTGCTATGCGGGGGCTCCCCTGGGTCGTCTCTTTTGGGTCACTCGATGGCGCAAGTCGGAGAAGGGTTCGACAACGGTAGTCGTTCCAGCGCGTCGTCATTAGTGATACTGAAGTCGATCTGTGTGCAGCCCCCGTCTAGCACTTGGGTCTGCATGCCGCAAGAAGATTTGAATTTTTTGTGAGTTAAAGTCTTTTTCTTTTTTTCGTTTCACTGGAGTTTTTGCGAGATTTGAAGTTTTTGTGAGCTATTCTCTTCGTTTCACTTAAATTTTTTGTGAGCTATTCTCTTCGTTTCACTTGAATTTTTGGAAGTTTTGAGTTTTTTGTGAGCTATCCTCTTCGTTTCACTTGAATTTTTGCAGGATTTGAATTTTTTGTGAGCTATTCTTCTTTGTTTCACTTGGTTTTTTGGAAGATTTGAATTTTTTGTGAGCTATTTTCTTTGTTTCCCTTGTTTTTTTTTGGAAGACTTGCATTTTTTGTGAGCTATTCTCTTCTTTTCCCTTGATTTTTTTTTTGCAAGACTTGGATTTTTTGTGAGCTATTCTCTTCATTTCAATTGAATTTTTGGAAGTTTTGAATTTTTTGTGATCTATTCTCTTTGTTTCACTTGTATTTTTGAGAGATTTGAAATTTTTGTGAGATATTCTCTTCGGCTCAAATTTCTACGAAAGTGCAATACTTGGACTAATAACTTATATAGGGGAGGTGTTGTCCGCGGAAGCTCCCCCATGCCCCTCTAATAGAATCAGTGCTGGTGATCCCGTTTTGAAATCCGACAGACGGACGGATGATTAGGTCAGATTTCAAAATGGGATCAGCAGCACTGATTCCATTACAGGGGCATGAAGCCACCTGATTGCTATGCGTGGGCTGCTCAAAGTCCCGTCTTTCGGGTCGCTCGATTGCGCAAGTCGGAAAGGGTTCGACAGCGGTTGTCGTTCCAATGCGTCGTCGTTGTGACATGTAAGGCGATCTTAGGGTCAGCCCCCGTCTAGCTTTTGGGTTGCTTTGGTACAAGCGATCTGCTATGTACTTTCCGCGAAACCCTATCCGGGTACTCGTTAGCTATGCGTTGTCTCTTGCATGTGTGCAACGAAGAGATGCGGCCTTCACAGGGAGTCGGCCTGAAACAGTTCTGTGCGTGCGAATGGAGCCGCGTATAGCTTTTGGGTCGTTTGGATAGGGTGCCCCTCCAAGTGAATCAGTGCTGGTGCTCGGATGGATTTGCGGCTCGGATTTAAAATGTGAGTAGCATGCCTGATTTTATTGGAGGGGCATGAAGCCACCTGATTGCTATGCGGGGGCTCCCCTGGGTCGTCTCTTCTGGGTCACTCGATGGCGCAAGTCGGAGAAGGGTTCAACAACGGTAGTTGTTCCAGCGCGTCGTCATTAGTGATACTGAAGTCGATCTGTGGGCGAGCCCCGGTCTAGCATTTGGGTCTGCATGCGGCAAGAAGATTTGAATTTTTTGTGAGTTAAGTCTTTTTCGTTTCACTGGAGTTTTTGCGAGATTTGAAGTTTTTTGTGAGCTATTCTCTTCGTTTCACTTGAATTTTTGGAAGTTTTGAATTTTTTGTGAGCTATTCTCTTCGTTTCACTTGAATTTTTTGAAGTTTTGAATTTTTTGTGAGCTATTCTCTTCCTTTCACTTGAATTTTTGCAGGATTTGAATTTTTTGTGAGCTATTCTTCTTTGTTTCACTTGGTTTTTTCGAAGATTTGAATTTTTTGTGAGCTATTCTCTTTGTTTCCCTTGATTTTTTTTTGGAAGACTTGCATTTTTTGTGAGCTATTCTCTTCGTTTCAATTGAATTTTTGGAAGTTATGCATTTTTTGGTGATGTAGTCTCTTCGTTTCACTTGCATTTTTGGGAAATTTGATTTTTTTGTGAGCTATTCTCTTCTTTTTCCTTGATTTTTTTTGCAAGACTTGGATTTTTTGTGAGCTATTCTCTTCATTTCAATTGAATTTTTGGAAGTTTTGAATTTTTTGTGATCTATTGTTCTTTGTTTCACTTGTATTTTTGAGAGATTTGAAATTTTTGTGAGATATTCTCTTCGGCTCAAATTTCTACGGAAGTGCAATACTTGGACTAATAACTTATATAGGGGAGGTGTTGTCCGCGGAAGCTCCCCCATGCCCCTCTAATAGAATCAGTGCTGGTGATCCCGTTTTGAAATCCGACAGACGGACGGATGATTAGGTCGGATTTCAAAACGGGATCAGCAGCACTGATTCCATTAGAGGGGCATGAAGCCACCTGATTGCTATGCGGGGGCTGCTCAAAGTCCCGTCTTTCGGGTCGCTCGATGACGCAAAGTCGGGAAGGGTTCGACAGCGGTTGTCGTTCCAATGCGTCGTCGCTGTGACATGGAAGGCGATCTTCGGGTCAGCCCCCGTCTAGCTTTTGGGTTGCTTTGGTACAAGCGATCTGCTTGTACTTTCCGCGAAACCCTATCCGGGTATTCGTTAGCTATGCGTTGTTTCTTGCATGGGTGGAACGGAGAGATGCGGCCTTCACAGGGAGTCGGCTTGAAACAGTTCTGTGCGTGCGAAAGGAGCCGCGTATAGCTTTTGGGTCGTTTGGATAGGGTGCCCCTCCAAGTGAATCAGTGCTGGTGCTCGGACGGATTTGCGGCTCGGATTTAAAATGTGAGTAGCATGCCTGATTTTATTGGAGGGGCATGAAGCCACCCGATTGCTATGCGGGGGCTCCCCTGGGTCGCCTCTTTTGGGTCACTCGATGGCGCAAGTCGGAGAAGGGTTCGACAACGGTAGTCGTTCCAGCGCGTCATCATAGTGATACTGAAGTCGATTTGTGGGCGAGCCCCCGTCTAGCTCTTGGGTCTGCATGCCGCAAGGAGATTTGAATTTTTCGTGAGTTTAAGTCTTCGTTTTTCCTTGATTTTTTTTTGGAAGACTTGAATTTTTGGAAGTTCTGAATTTTTTTGTGAGCTATTATCTTTCGTTTCACTTGAATTTTTGCAAGATTTGAAATTTTTGTGAGCTATTCTCTTTGTTTCACTTGGTTTTTTTTGGAAGATTTGAATTTTTGTGAGCTATTCTCTTTGTTTCCCTTTGTTTTTTTTTTTTTTGTTTTTTTTTGGGAAGACTTGCGTTTTTTGTGAGCTATTCTCTTCGTTTCAATTGAATTTTTGGAAGTTATGCATTTTTTGTGATGTAGTCTCTTCGTTTCACTTGGTTTTTTGGAAGATTTGAATTTTTTGTGAGCTATTCTCTTTATTTCCCTTTGATTTTTTTGGAAGACTTGCATTTTTTGTGAGCTATTCTCTTCGTTTCAATTGAATTTTTGGAAGTTATGCATGATGCATTTTTTGGGAGATTTGATTTTTTTTGTGAGCTATTCTCTTCTTTTCCTTTGAATTTTTTTTGCAAGACTTGCATTTTTTGTGAGCTATTCTCTTCGTTTCAATTGAATTTTTGGAAGTTTTGAATTTTTTGTGATCTATTCTTCTTTGTTTCACTTATATTTTTGAGAGATTTGAAATTTTTGTGAGATATTCTCTTCGGCTCAAATTTCTACGGAAGTGCAATACTTGGACTAATAACTTATATAGGGGAGGTGTTGTTCGCGGAAGCTCCCCCATGC
>BSBK01014947.1:0-53656 GCA_027943335.1 Chamaecyparis obtusa | reverse complement strand
TACATTCTCGATTAACATCCAAAAAACATATACATAATAAATTCAAAAATTGTCAAATCTATAATCATTAGAAACTCTCGTTCCAAGTACTTGTGCTATGCAAAAGTATTTCTCCTTATTGTTGTATTTGACCCCTGTGATTGAGCTCTGAAGCCATGAAGTTTTTAGAATTTCTTCAAACTTTACAAATTGCCCCTAATTAGGGACTTTTGATTGAAACTTTTTAGTTTTGATCAAAATTACTTTCTATTGAAATTACTTTCCTGATTTGGGGTTAGTTTAAGCCTTAACTAAGTCACTTTTGATAGAAACTAATGACTTTTGATACAAAGTTAAAGATGACTTTCAACAGAAACTCATATCAGCATATTTGGTGTCATTTTGGGTTAATAATGATTAAATATAATAATAAATATTTTTTTCTCATCTCATTAATTCGAAAGTTGCAAAATAATTCACATTTTGAGAAGAACTTTTGAAATTGTATTTTTCAAATTTTGTCAAATTTGGTGGAACAATTTTGCAAGTGATGGGAAATAAAAAGTGAAGGCTAAACAAGAGTGCATGACATCATTCAAAAGAGACTGAACAAAGACTATGTGAAGAAGCATGAGAAATATATTATCATAGGAAACAAGGTATGTCTCTCTCTCTCTCTCTCTCCCTAGATATTTTAAGTTGATGGTTAGGAACTGTCTTAATGAAACATGTAAGCATAATATTGCAATACCTAATTAGACCTAATTAGACTTAATAAGACTAATTACACCTAGTAACACCTATATAAGACTAATTAGACCTAATAAGACTAAGAAGACATAATTATATACCTAAGTAGACCTAATGTGAGTATTATGACCCCTTAAAACCTAATGACATAATTAATTTAATGTCCTAATTAGGGCCTATTTATGAACTTAATATGACCCCTTAGACCACATTAGTTCTAATAAGACCTATTTATCTATCTAATATGAGTAATAGGACTCCATCTAGGTGTGATTAGATCTAATTAGACTAATTAATACATAATATGCTCGTACTATGACCCCTTAAGAACTGATCAGACCCAATATGCTTAATATGAACAATAAGACCCCTTAAGCATAATTAAACCTAGATTATGACCTAACTAGACCAAATTAGAGGTCTATTAGTACATAATTAGACCAATTCAGACCAATTAGGACCTATTAGGACCAATTAGACCTAATTAGACCTAGGGTAAAAGTACAAACTTGTTTCACACTTTTATAAAGGAAAAGGATGACAACATGAAAAAATTTCAACTTTAACGACATAAAAGTGGCATTTTTGTTTAGAATTTGAAGATAATGTAAACTAATGAAATGTGTAAAAATTTGATGAAGTTTATGCTTATAATTTTTTATAAAAAAAATTGAACAAAAATTGACATAGTTTTTTAATTTTTGAAGTCCATTTTTTATTGTTGAAATATGCTGAAAATCTAGGGTCTAGTTCCCACCAAAAAACTATATGAAAATGACCTTTTTTTCCTCTAATTTCAGAATATGTTTTAGATGACATGTCTAACTAGTGCATAAAAAAAGAAAGATTGGATTTCAGTATATATTTTCTTTGAACTATAACTATCCAAAGGTGGTGTTACCCAAATTCAATAATTTTTTGTTTCCACCAAATTTTCCTTATCAAATCTACACCATTAATATATATATATATATATATATATATATATATATATATATATATATAATATATATATATATATATATATATATATATATATATATATATATTATTGAAGCGGACTCTTTCCTCTTCTTTCTACTTTATGGGTGATCAGTCCTTTGTTGTTGGTATGGGAGATTTGGAAGGAAAGGAATCAGTGGATCTTTCAGGACACTGCGGAACCTATGGACAGACTTCTTTAGAGAATTGAGCATGAAATTTTAGAGGTAATGAACACTGCACTTTTAAGAAAATACTCTAAGAAATTACTTTTCACTAAAGAGGATGGAAGATTATTAGATAGATGGTCTGATATCAAGCTAAGGTATGCCCATAGTTGTTCTAGCAATGTGGAAAATTATAAGGAGAAGGTGAAAGTGTGTTGGATGGCTTTGGAAAGCGGGTGGGCCAAGGCAAATTTTGATGGAGCCTCAAAAGGAAATCCTAGTCCATCTAGTGCAGGGATTATTATTAGGGATGAAAGGGGCTCGATTATGGCCTTTGGTGCTAGACGTTGTTGGCAATTTGGCTAAAGTGTGTACATAGATGTTGTCACTATAGCAACATATGATCCTCATAAAGATCACACAAGTTAGAGAGAAAGTATAGTAGAGCACATCACTAATTTGTCTAAGTGTGAGATAGTGTTTTCAGAGTGTACCAGGACACAATTTTTGTTTGCGATGTTGACTGGAGTGAGTTCAGTGCTTGCACACTTGAACATAGACTCTATGATGGCTAATGATGACCCATCATAGAGTGCAAGTTATTACATCATGTACATAATTAGTTATGACAATTTTAACGAAGACGGTGTGAAGCTGACAAGACAAAATATGAAAGTAGAATTGGTAAAGAGTTAAGGGATTATTTTGTTTATAAAAATAATGACTTAACAATATAAAGAGATGAAATCCTAGATGTTAACGCTTAGATAATGATATATGGAAGCCAACCATGTAAATTTATTATCTTTAATAACTTGTATATATATGAATTGTAAAGAAAAGAGATGAAGCAAAGAAAAAATGATGAGATAAATGTAATTGTGAAGCAAATGTAATAGTGATCATGTGAAGATAAGAGCAGCAAAGTAATATTGATACAAGAAGAAAAAGGTTATGTACCTTGACCTATTTTGTATACACTGTATATTACTTTTTTGGGCAGTGGGCTCATCTAGTAATCAGATTTTGTATTGACAACTCCTAACAGGGTTGAGGCTTGTAACAAGGCCTATAGTCCCTTAATCAGGATTGATACACTATATGCTTGTAATAGGCTCCTAATAGGGTCAATATCCTTAACAAGATACTTTTGATTAGTGAATCTTTGTGGGTACCATCCCCACTGGTGTTTTCCCTTGGCCAAGGTTTCCTCGAGAACAAACAATGTGTTATGAGTTCTTTGATGTTATTTCTATGCATGTTATTTAGTTTCTTATGTTATGCATGTGTGAAGATAATCTGTTATATTCATATTTGGGAAAAAGATAAAGTTTTTAGAATATTGATTGACCCCCCCCCCCTCTCAGTATTCCCTATTTCTAACAATTGGTATCAGAGCTTAGTTACTTGGAGAAGAATCATTCAAGGAAAGCCTAGCAGCTTGAGTAAGATCTCTATGGATAAAGATCAGCTACATAAGAATCTTGATGAAGCTCTTGAGTAGATTGATATGCTTACTGATGAAAGAAACACTCTGAAAAGGAAATATGATGATGCAAAGAACCTTATTGAGAAATTGAAAAACAAGATAGAAGATCTAAAATCTGAAAAGGAATCTGAATTTCTTATTGAAGATTGTGATGACAATTTAGAAAAAGAAAATGTGATCCTTAAGCATGATCTAAAGATAGCAAAACTGAAACTAAGTTTGAAAGATGGAAATGACAAAAATGAAGCAAATCTGAGATTTGAGAATGAAAGATTGAAGATTGAAAATGAAGAATTAAGATCTAAACTTGGCAAAGTAACATCTGAATTTGAGAAAGTAAATTTGCAGCATAGAGAACTTGAGAAATACAATAAGATTGTGAAAGGTGAATTGAATCAATCCAAACAACAACTTGAAAGGCTATATTCAAATAGTGAGAAGATTGATGAACAAGTATCTTTTGGGAAACCATCCTATGATAAGACTGGACTTGGATTGAATATATTCAAAACAAATGATGAAAGAAAAGAACCAGATCTGAAAGTATGTAAAAGCATCGATGAAAAGAAGTCAAATGAGATTAACAAATCTGAGGATGCACCTAAAGAAGAAGAATCACTGAAGCAAGAAGAATCACTCAAAGGTATGAAAAGAGAATTCAATGGTAGATGTTTTGGTTGTAATACTATTGGTCACATGAAGAGAGATTTCACAGGTAAACAATTTAAACCTCTTAATGGTTATTGTTATAAGTGTCATGGTTTTGGACATTAAGCTATTGAATGTAGAAAATCTAAAGTTATTGAGAATAGTTATGGTAGTAGAATGTTTAGGAATACTAACAATGCAAATAAGAGACCTACTGAAGATATGAACAAAAAAAATGGAGTAGTATGTTATAGATGCAACAAGGTTGGACACATTGCTAGAAATTGCAGGTCACAGATCAATCAGCAAGGACCGAGATATGGGAACAATGGAATTGTTTGTCAGATATGTCACAAGATTGGACATATAGAAAGATTTTGTAGAATGAACAATGGAACTTATCATCCTAACCCTAATCCTAGGAATCATGCAAGAAGAAATGAAAGTACAAGAAATAGTCAGAAAGGTTGCAGGAGTAATGAAGATGAAGTAAAGTTTGTTAAAGGCACAAATCAAGGAGACATATTCAAAATTGAAGGTAATTAGAAAGGTGAAGTATCAAGTAGTAAGAGTGAATCTTTACCTAACCTATCTTTAAGCACTTAAGTTATGTAAATTATAGTAGTTTAGGAACTTAGAATTAGTGTAGAAGTAGATTTATGATGTATTAAGTCTTGCATAGTTAATGTAAGGTAGTTTATGATGTAATAATGCTATGGTTAAGAGCACAAAAGAAAATGTTATATTTTGTGAGATTGCAAGAAGTTTTAAGTTTTGCAAGTTAACAGAAACAACTTTTTGGAATGAAGCGGAAAAAAAATTGAATGCAATGTCAGACCTAAGTGAGATTCAAGTGATAAAAGGTTATAATCAAGTTATTTGTTTATCAAAGCAAATTGAAGTGTTTGGAAGAGCAGAAAGTAGTGATTGGAAGTATTTTTCAGTGATTTGGTGAAGGATTGAAGCGCTGAATCTGCGGAAGACCTAAAATCACAAATTTGAGGTATTTATCTTGATAAATCTTTGAATCGGTATAAGAGATTAGAAGCAATCATGGATGTATCCTTAATTCACAATGTCAGCTCGATAAGAATAGACCTAGATTGAAGAAAGAACTAGTAGAACCCTTGGAATATGATCCTAAGTTAGCACTATTATCCGTACCAGATGGAGTTTTGCATTTGGAAAATGCAAGAAGTTATCTTGGATGTAAGATTGAAACCCTAAGTGACATTGACTTTACCAGTAAGTAGTAGAAGATTTACAATCATGATATGTCTTTGAAGCAAGGATATGAACATTTGAAAGATAATGAGATTGTTAGGTATTCATTGAAATATGAGTTTGACGATGAAGAATGCACTAAGATCATTTTGAGCGGGATTCATAATGGGAATTTTTGGCTAGAGGACAGAGTAATAGACATTACTGCTGATTTGATTCATGATGTAACTGGATTATCTAAATCTGGTGCTATTCCCTTAAATGAGAAGAATATGAGGAAAATAGTTATTGATAACAGAGGTTCATCCTATAATGGTAGAGGAATTATAATCAGTAAAATCAAGCAAGATGATGTAAGATATTTGTGCAAAATCCTAACCACTAAGTTTTGTGCAAATTCTAGAGAAGATGATATGGTAGCTGGTATGGTACATATAGCATATTTGATGTGTGTTGACAAGGTACTAGTAGATATGTGTGAAATCCTAAGAATTCAATTGTTTGAAAACTTGGAGAAGATTAAGAAGACCAAGTATACACAATTTAGATTTTCTTCTTTGATCACTTATATGTTTTTCCACCTATTAAGGAGATTTCCTTACTCAGTTACAGATGATTGGAATAATGGACAAAACACTATGGAAAGAATCAATAAAGTATATTTGAAACATGTTATTGATAATGTGAAAGAAAGTGCTATGTTGTTATTGAAGACATTTCAAAGATTGGTATCTAGCAGATCAAGGATTCCACAATGTGTTGTGGAGAAATATAAAAATGATATATGTTTCATGGTTGACACTAACTTTACCTATATTGAAGTAGTGGAACCTAGAATTGAGTTCATAGACCCTCTTGGCTATGAGATATCTAAGGTAGAGATAGAAGGATATGTTGGCAGGTTACTTAAGAGTAAGTTGGACACCCAGTGCAAGAGATTTGGAACTTTTGAAGAGAACTTCAACTCAACTAAAGCTATAATGGAAGAAAAGTAGTCTAAGAAGAGAGTGGAAAACACTATAAAGAAAATATTAAAGGATTCTAGTATGACAGAGCATGAGTTTGATATTGCAAAGAAGACAATAGCAGCTATCAGAGGTATTGAACAGAAAGAAATCTTGTCTGTACCTCCCTTGTCATCAAGTGTAGTTGAGCATGAACCTACACAAGTAAAGGTGAAAGTTGAGGAACCCGAGGAAGAACAAGAAACAAGGAAATCCACTAGATCCTCTTCTTCCACACCTAGCAAGAGAGTGAAGGAAAGTGCTATAGGACTTGGTAAGAGGAAGAAAGTTTTGGTACCACCAGTCCCTAGGAAAATTGCAGTAATTAAAGATGATGACACTACCGTGAAGAAGAAAGCATGGAAACCCAGAATTGAGAGAGTGAATGAAGAAATCATACAAGATGGAGACTTTACTAAGATGAATAAGTACTATGACCTTTATGACTATTTTGAGAGATTGAATCTTGAAAATCCTACTGTTAAGCATATGATTCTGGCTAACAAGAAGTTTGATACTATTCAGGGCAATATTCTTGATGACCTGTTCATGAAGCTTGTTAACAAGAAAATGAGAGCACAAGAAGAAGATAAAACTATAAGAGAAAATATGGTGAAGAAACTATGTGTTGTAAAAGATGATGAGCATCTTGAACAAATTTTGAAGCCCCTTGGAACTCATTTGAGGACTAAGAGGAGAACCATTCAGATCATGGTAGGATAGTATGAGCAAGTGAGAACAAAAATAGAACAAGCAATAATTAAAGTTGTGGCAGAAATTGTTGGAGAGACTTCAGTTGTAGCAGAGCAAGAGAAAGAAGCAGAATAGGAGGATATTCCTTCTCCACCTACTATAAATATTGAATAAGAATCTATGAATGTTGAAGGTACAAAGATTACTTTGGACACTGAAGAAAATGTATTTCAGAACTTAGAAAACATTGTTGACAATTCAGCTCTTGATGAACCATATAGAACTGAACAAGAACTAACCCAATCTATGACTGAAGAACCTAAAGAAACTGAGGTTGTAGTATCCCTTCCTACAAAAGAAAACATCATTCTTACTCTTAAGACTGAAAAGAAGAAAGAAATTGGATCTTTATTTGAAGATTTAGGAAAGGAAGTTGATGATGATGATCAGTTAGAATTGATCACTTCCCTGAATAAAATTATTGGTAAAAACAAGAAGGTAAAAAATCTTGAAGGTTGTCTAAAAGACTTAACTGAAAATTTACAAGGAGTTGTAACCACACAGATTGCAGATGCAGACCCTCTGGAGAAAGTAAAGAAACTGATGAGAACTTGTGATGATAAGTTTACAAATTTATCTGAGATTGCAAAGGTAAAGGCACAAGAAGACTATGAGGTTGGAATGCTTTTGAGTATTAGTCAAAATATCAGAGATGATGTCAATAGTCTTGATATCTGTATCAAGGATTTGAGGAGACATTTGGGAACAGGAAAGTATTTGTACATACAGTGTACAAAACCAAAGATTTTGGCAGCAGAAGAAGACAAGAAGATCAAGCTGAAGGAAGTAGAGATTCATAATGAATCAAACCTTCTTTCTAATCCTAATGTCAAGATTAGTCATGTTGAGAAGAAAGTTCGGAAGCTGTATGATGAAATAAGAATTTCACAAGATGAGAGGAACAAAAAAATGAGGAGACTCACTCTTCTAAGAGAACATACTTCCATGAAGATAATTGTTATTGAAGAGTAGTTGGAAGAATGTCTTATAGCTACGATATCATTTTAGAAATTCAACTTTGAGAGCCTCCAAGCATGTCAAATTGCAACACACTACTTAATGTGGTAGATTCCATCAAGAAGTCATGGGAAAAAGAGTTAGAAGCTATAAAAGTTGATTTTGCAAATTGTGTTGCAAGCCTACCAGCTTTACAATAAGACATTTAAGGTATAATATTTTTTGTTACAATTTTGTTAGCCTCCCTACTTTATTTTGTCATTGTTGTCAAAGGGGGAGAGATATACAGAAAATTGAGAATTAAACAGAGTAGAAGATTGATAGTATTATGTATACTCTTAGGGGGAGTATTGCAGTATATAAGAATTATTTTTGAGGAGATATAAGGATAGTATATATCTTATACTATGGCCAATTTTGAAACAATTTTGAAATTTTGCTATTGTACACTTAGCCAATTTTCTCATATGTTGCCACCAATGACAAAGGGGGAGATTGTTGGCAATTTGTCTGAAGTGAGTACATAGATGTTGTCATTATGGAAACATATGATCCTCATAAAGATCACACAAGTCAGAGAGAAAGTATAGCAGAGCGCATCACTAATTTGTCTAAGTGTGAGAGTGTTTTCACAATGTACCAGGACACATTTTTTGTTTGTGACATTGATTGGAGTGATTTCAGTGCTTGCACACTTGAACATAGACTCTATGATGGCTAATGATGACCCATCTCAGAGTGCAAGTCAGTAAGGCATGTACAGAATTAGTTATGACAGTTTTACCGAAGATAGTGTGAAGCCGACAGGACAGAATATGAAGGCAGAATTGGTAAAGAGTTAAGGAATTATTTTGTTTATCAAAATAATGACTTAACAATATAAAGAGATGACATCCTAGATGTTAACTCTTAGATAATGATATATGGAAGCTAACCATGTAAATTTATTAGCTTTAATAACTTGTATATATATATGAATTGTAAAGAAAAGAGATGAAGTGAAGAAAAAGTGATGAGATAAATGTAATTGTGAAGAAAATGTAATAGTGATAATGTGAAGATAAGAGAAGCAAAGGAATATTGATACAAGCAGAAAAAGGTTATGTACCTTGACCTATTTTGTATACACTATATATTACTTGTTTGGGTAGTGGGCTCATCTAGTAATCAGATTTTGTATTGACAACTCCTAACAGGGTTGAGGCTTCTAACAAGGCCTATAGTCCCTTAATCAGGACTGATACACTATATGCTTGTAATAGACTCCTAACAGGGTCAATATCCTTAATAGGATACTTTTGATTAGTGAATCTTTGTGGGTACCATCCCCACGAGGGTTTTCCCTTGGCCAGGGTTTCCTCGAGAATAGAAAATGTGTTATGAGTTCTTTGATGTTATTTCTGTGCATGTTATTTAGTTTCTTATGTTATGCATGTGAGAAGATAATCTGTTATATCCATATTTGGGAAAAACATAAAGTTTTTATAATACTAATTCACACCCCCCCCCCTCTCAGTATTCCCTATTTCTAACAAACATTTATCTGATGGAACAAATAATTTGGCTGAGATAAAGGTGGCTTTATGGGTGGTGGAATGTTCAAAGGTTACAGGGGTCTCAAAGCTGCATTTGGAGGGGGATTCATTAGTGATTTTGGAAGCTATTAGGCAGGGTAAAGTGGAGGCATGGCATCTTAGTAACTATGTGAAATGCATAAAGATGCTACTGTTGGAGTTGAAAGATTTTAAAATCAGCCACATCAGAAGAGAGGGAAATGGTGAAGCAAACTCTTTGTCAAAATGCACAGTGAAATTGGAACCTGTTGGGCATCAAAAATTTGAATTATGTGACCATTGGGAATTCATAAGGGAATGGACCCCACTTGGTGATCGAAATAGCTCTTGCTGAAAATCTGCTTTTGTAAATTTTTTTCCATAAGGGCGGATGACGTGGGAGGTTAGAGCTGGGGATGACGTAGGAAATCTATGATGTGATGAGGTGGATCTTCTAAAGAGTATATTTTTATGATCAATGGCATTGTGGGTGAAGTTGATGATGTTTTGCAGTGTATTGGTGTTTTTGGAGCGTGTGTAGTTTTTTAAAAGGCACGATGCAGGGATCAACTTTGTCAATTTCTATTGATGCAAAGGGTAAGGTAATGGAGCCTACCTTTACCTTTAAAATAGGTCTACAACAAAAGGCAATCTATGGTCCAATCATGGACTTGAGGTTGAAGCATTTTCTTCAATGTCCATCAAATGGAGTGATAAAGCTGGGTCAATGCACTTTAGGGCCACTCTTTCAAGAAGCTACACACCATTGGAAAATAAATGCAGACATAGTGTCAATGATCCTAGCATGGGGGCTGGAGCTGGATGATGAGGAAGATGCAGTGAAATGGGTGGTTTCATCCTTATTTCCAAAGGAGTTGATTTTATGTTTGGACTCTCTGCTGGAATGGGTGTTTATTGGGTTTGGTTTTAATTACAGCAAATGCTTTGAGGACCCAGTGGAGGGGTGGGCAAAAGGGGTTTTCTCTTTCCTATGGTGGCCCTCAGATGTGGATAAAGATGAGTATAAGCAGAAGATTATAGTGGAATGGTTACATTTAAAGGAGGAGATCAGAGTATTTGAACAATCGAGCCGACGCAAAGTGCTTGGGTTTCTGGTGGGTCATCCTCGCAAGCGTCGCTCTGCTATCCCGCATCGTAGAGGCCGAGTGGTGCGTCTAGTCATGGCTTAGCAGACTCTTTTTCTCTATAATTTTAGTTGGGTTTTGTTGTTAATAGTTGGTTATAGATAGATAGCAATGGATTTTAATTTCTATGCTCCTTTTTGATAACGCTGGGAGTCTGTAGATGGTGATGCTTTTTCAAATATTAGAAAATTGTAATGGTCTATAATTATCGATCAATTTATCGATTATAGTATATGATCTAAAGGTCTGAACTAGAAGGGCTTTATGCTATTTTGTAAATTTCCTGTCATATTAATAAAATATTATTATTACCGAGCAAAAAAAAAAAAGAGGACTCTTTCCTCTAGTGTTAAATATAAGTTTTAAATTTTTCTGAGATGATTTTTTTTTTGAACGAGTGTGTTCTTAAATGTTAAAATATCTACTTGAAGTATTTTCAACTTATAATATACTATACAAAATCAAAATATAATAAAAATTACATGACCATAATCTTAACTCCGAGCTCTAGAAAAGGGTATTTTTAGATTTTATAGAAAGTTAAATTTTGACAAAGAATTCAGATCCAGAAGTGAGAACTTTTGAGACACCTTTTTTTTCTTATTTGGCTGCCACATGGGATGCCACTTAGATAGGTTCGGTCGAAACTATGGGAGACCAAACACAGTCCTGTGAATGAGCCACCCAACCCATTTTTGGGGTTTATATAGTTCTTCATGGAATGGTTTCGGCCGAACCCGTTCTGGTCGAAACGGTTTCGGTTGGAACTCCCCCACCACATTGACACCACATGGCACCTCATGTGCACCATGTATGTCCTGTTGGACCTGTTCTGACCAAAACCATTACAAATGTCCTCTAGTGCGACACAACTTTGTACTTTTACCCCCTAATATGACCTAACTAGATCCCAAAATGACCTATTTAGACCTAACTAGACCCAATTAGACCTATTAGGACCTAATTAGACCTAATATGACCTACTAGGACCAATTAGTTACACTTTGCTACCTAATTAGTCCTAATTAGACCTAAAATAACCTAATACATGACCTAATTAGACCTAATTAGACCCAATTAGACCTAATATGACCTATTAGAACCTATTTAGACCTATTAGGACCTAATTACACCTAATTACACCAATTAGACATCATATGAATAATATGACCCCTTAAGCATAATTAGACCTAGTTTATGACCTAACTAGACCAAATTACAGGTCTGTTAGTACCTAATTAGACCAATATTACCTATTAGGACCTAATTAGACCCAATGAGATATGTTAGGACCAATTAGTTAGACTTTTATGCCTATTTAAACCCAATTAAACCTAAAATGACTTAATTAGAGCTAATTTATGACCTAACTAGATTCCAATATGACCTAACTAGATCCCAAAATGACCTAATTAGAGCCAATTAGACCTAATATGACCTATTAGGACTTAGTTAGATCCAATTAGATATATTAGGACTAATTAGTTACACTTTGATGCCTAATTAAACCTAGGTAGACCAATTAGACATCATATGAGCCTAATAGGACCTAATATGACCTATTAGGACTTAATTAGACCCAATTAGATCTATTAGGACTAATTAGTTACACTTTGATGCCTAATTAGACCTAGTTAGACCAATTAGACATCATATGAGCCTAATAGGACCTAATATGACCTATTAGGACCTAATTAGACTTAATTGTACCTAATATGACCTATTATGATGAATTAGTTATAGTTTGAAACCTAATTAGTCTTAATTAGACCTGATACATGACCTAACTAGATCCCAAAATGACCCAATTAGACCTGATTATACCCAATTAGACCTAATTATACCTAATTAGACCTAATATGACCTGTTAGGACTTAATTAGACCTAATTAGACATATTAGGAACAATTAGTTATACTTTGATGCCTAATTCTAGACCTAGTTAGACTAATTACATCATATGAACCTATTAGGACCTAATATGACCTATTTAGACCTATTAGGACCTAATATGACCTATTTAGACCTATTAGGACCTAATTAGACTTAATTAGACTTAAAATGACCTAATTAGACCTAATATGAACCTATTAGAACCAGTTAGACCTATTAGGATCTATAAGGACCAATTAGGCCTAATTTGACCTAATATGACCTAACTAGATCCCAAAATGACATGTTTAGACCTAATTATACATAATTAGACCTATTAGGACCTAATTAGACCTGATAGGACATAACAGGACATAATATGACCTATTAGAACCTAATAGGACCTAATATGACCTATTAGGACCAATTAGTTACAATTTGATGCCTAATTAGTCCTAATTAGACCTAAAATGACATAATACATGACCTAACTAGATCCCAAAATTACCTAATTAGACCTAATTAGACTCAAATAGACCAAATCTTATCCATTTAGACCTAATATGATAGGTATTAGGATCTATTTAGACTTATTAGAACCTAATTAGACCTCATTACACCAATAAGACATCATATGAACAATATGACCCCTTAAGCATAATTAGACCTAGATTATGACCTAACTATCCTCGCCAAATCACAGGTCTATTAGTACCTAATTAGACCAATATGACCTATTATGACCTAATTAGACCAATTAGATCTATTAGGACCAATTAGTTAGACCTTTATGCCTAATTAAACCTAATTACACCTAAAATAACTTAATTAGAGCTAGTTTACGACCTAACTAGATCCAAAAATGACCTAATATGACTAACTAGATCCCAAAATGACCTAATTAGACCCAATTAGACCTAATATGATCTATTAGGACTTAATTAGACCTAATTATACCTATTAGGACCAATTAGTTACACTTTGATGCCTAATTAGACCTAATTAGACCAATTAGACATCATATGAGTCTATTAAGACCTAATATGACCTATTACGACCTAATACGACCTATTAGGACCAAATAGTTACACGTTGATGCCTAATTAGCTTAATTAGACCTAAAATTACCTAATTAGACCTAATACATGACCTAAATAGATCCCAAAATGACTTAATTAGACCTAATATGACCTATTAGGACTTAATTAGACCCAATTAGACCTATTAGGACCAATTAGTTACACTTTGATCCCTAATTACACCTAGTTAGACCAATTATACATCATATGAACCTATTAGGACCTAAAATGACCTAATTAGACCTAATATGACCTAACTAGATCCCAAAATGACCTATTAGACCCAAGTAGACCCAATTAGACCTAATATGACCTATTAGGACCTAGTTAGACCTAATATAACCTATTAGGACCTAGTTAGACCTAATATGACCTATTAGGACCAATTAGTTATACTTTGATGCCTAATTAGTCTCAATTAGACCTAAAATGACCTGATTAGACCTAATACATGACCTAACTAGATCTGAAAAGGACTGAATCAGACCTAATTAGACCCAATTAGACCTAATATGACCTATTAGGACTTAATTAGATCCAATTAGACCTATTAGGACTAATTAGTTACATTTTTATGCCTAACTAGACCTAATTACACTTAAAATGACCTAATTAGACCTAATTTATGACCTAACTAGATCCTAAATTGACCTAATTAGACCCAATTAGACCTAATATGACCTATTAGGACCTAATTAGACCTATTAGGACCTAATACGACCTAATCAGAACTAATATGACCTAATTAGACCCAACATGACCTAATTTCATTCAAAAAATTTGTTTAATAATTTTAACTTCATATGTAGGAAATGCTCAAGAAGCACAAGCTTATGAATTTGGAGAAGGGTCATCACAAGATGAACAAGCCCAAACTTCAAAAGTTAGAGAAGGGTCATAATAAGATCCATAAGAACAACCTTCAGAAGTTGGATAAGGGTCATCGCAAGCTCAAAAAGCACAACTCTTAGAATATCAAACAAGTACACATCTCTCTCTCTCTCTCTCTCTCTCTCTCTCTCTCTCTCTCTCTCTCTCTCTCTCTCTCTCTCTCTCTCTCTCTCTCTCTCTCTCTCTCTCTCTCTCTCTCTCTCTCTCTCTCTCTCTCTCTCTCTCTCTCTCTTAGTTTAGTATCTTTGTGGTGAATATGCATTTTGGGTCTTTCCCCTTAAGGCTATTATTTTTGTTGTGTACATGTATCCATTGATGAAGAAAATGTTGGACAAGGGACATCCCAAGTTGAAGTAATAAACTTTGGAGAAGGGTATGCTGGTTCCTTTTTCCTCTTTTGTAAATTTACAATTTGATTGAAAAACTAATATCCATGATTCTTTAAACCCACTCCAAATCTGACAAGAAAAATGACCAATTAACAAGGACTGAGATATCAGTCCTCCTACACTTTGAGCCTTAATGCTCAAGCATGTATACCTATGGATTCAATTCTTAAAGGAATCAATAAACTTATTTGCATTATTCAACAAAAATATTAGGCATTAATGTCCTTGACACATTGACTTCAAGAGATTTTATCATTTATAAGTTGATTGATGATGAAGAAATGCTTCCTAAGAACAGATCAGTGTCTTATTCTAGGGCATAGAGTCAACTACAACATACATTAACAAAAAATTTAACTCAAGAACATCCAAAAGCTAGAATAAGTTCTTCGTGGATTATTCCTCTCACTCTCACACTCAGACATCATATTCTCACAAGAAACATGAATTCTTTGAAAATTATTCCTAAGAATTACCCCTCCCTTGAAAGGAACTCAGAAATAGCTTCACAATCTACTTTGTAAACCATACATTAAATTTCTTTGCAATATTAATGTATGTAAGAACTCAAGATCATATCAAGAAAGACATTCACAAATATGAGATGAAATTCCAGTGTATTTTCATTAAACAAAATTTAGTATCAGTATATTAAAAATGGCAGAATGCCAGAACAAAATAGTAGATCAAAATTCTCTCTCTATTCAGTTGCTAATTTCACCATCCTTATACAAATACAACAATTTGCTATATATAGAAATTTATAGCCCTCTTGGAATCCTAGAAGAATTAGGATGCAACAAGATTGGGATCATTTTGGGAAAAATTAGGGTTCCCAACAACTACAACAACCAAATACAATAAGAAATAAAAGGAGATAAGAAAGCATTGGTTCCCAATCTGTGCCCACTTCCGATGATGCATGAGCTACTCAACATCAAGGTTTAATAGAAATAGTTTCTTAGGAACATTTATTCCTAGTTGTAGAATCCTAGTTAAATCATTTTCCCAAGGAATTCCAAACCCAATTTCTGAAAATATGACAACATTCACATCGTTGCCAAGGTACTCTTCTATGACAAATTTCCTCAAAAGCATGAGAATATCCACCTTCCCCCCCAGGTACAACAAAGATGCCAATAACTAAGATGAAATTTTAGTGTTAACTTTATACCTATTTTCACTCTCCAAAAATTCATGTCCCAACACCATCCTTATAGCCTCCTTGGTGAAGGATCCCAACTCCGTAGTAACATACGCCAAGATTGGGTCTGTGACCAGGCCCAAAAGGACCTTCTGATCCTCCAAGGTAGTGCATCTTAAATTAATTAGAGTGTCCATTGAAAATCAAACTGATATTATTATTCTAATTTTTGACAAAAATCAAAGAGAACCTAGCACTCGTAGACTATTTTCAAAAATATGCGTTCACAATCATAAATTAATGAGTGTAGATCATCTATTTATAAGTCCTAATTGAAATTCTTTCTCTTCCCTAAAGATCTAATTAATTCATAAGTTAAATGGTAATTGTCCTTCAAAAATCTACAAATCTTTGATATTTAATGCAACAGTGGGTGAAGGAAACAACACTCATGATAAGATAGTTTTTATCTTGGGAATAATTAAGGCTGAAAGGATTGCATCACATAGGTGGACATAACAATTCCTTATTATAAAAAAAACTTGAAACCTATGCCCACTCCACATAAATAATAAGAAAAGTATGTTAGCTACAAAATGGTAGCAGGAAATGAAGCTTTACCATTGATGTAATATCATCAAATGGTCAGAAAACAATGTCCTTAGATGACATGATGTTTTCATTTAAGCCTTAACTTTAAGGCATTATTCTATCAAGATAATGAATAGATAATGATGTCACACATTTCTATCATTGAAAATTCAAAGGTGCTATCTAAGCAGCCATTACTTCACATTACTTTACTTGATGTCATGAATCATCTACTCATCGCTATTAATTAACATTTCTATCTAATATTACCAAAGATTGCCAAAAGAAATCTACTTTTTTGGTGTCAGAAAATGAGGTCACAGACTCACACGTCCATTGGATTACAACATATCAATGATCAAAGATGAATTTTGGGCTTATTGTTGGTCTTCATAATCTTTACAAAAAATTATCATCGGAATCATAACACGTGGTATGACTAATCATGGGCTTACTGGTACGATCATACATACCACGTGTCATGATTCTACTGAGAGTTTGTCATAAAGATTATGAAGACTAAAAATAGGCCTGAAATTTACCTTTGGTCATTGATATGTTGTAATCCAATGGACGTGTGAGTCTGTGACATCATAGTGATGGGACCTGATGCAACTTCAACATCAAATTAGAACCATTGGATTAAGAGAGATGAACGGTGGAAGGTGCATTTTGGACAGAATGTGGTGAGATAACTCCTTTACTGAAAACTCTCTCTGGAATCATAACACGTGTCATTCTTTGAGAATGACAACTCATGATATTGAAAATTTAATAATTATTTCCAATTATTAAATCACCATATCATTATACCAACTATACAACTATTGTATTAAATCGCCAATTTATATGCATTTTTGAAAACATTCACCATGACAAATAAATTAATTATAAAATTTGGAAAATAATTTCACCATAATTTACCAGTATAAGGAAGTCTGATTTGCCAATTAAATTAATAATTTTCCTATAAAAAACATTTGTAGGACTGCCATATTTTTATAAAAATGGTATACATTATTAAAAAATTCACCATCAAATATCCATATTTTGAAACACAATTCGCCATCAATATTAAAAAATTTCCCTCCAAAAAATATGTGATTCGCCATGATTTTATACTTTTCGGGAGGGGGGATTTCTTAAAGGTATGCCTGCTTGAAATATTGATTTGCAGATTAGAATATTTTAAATAGTAAATAATTAAGGAGTATGGCCTAGATAAATCTTATGCAAGTGTGGAAAAGATAGATGATGTGCTCGAGAATATTTGAAGGTTTTTAAGATGAACAATGAAGTAACATTATTGTGGTTGGGTTTGATGATGTTATTTGTAGTTCGTAATATATATGTGATCAAACATCATATGTACATTTTACCATTATCTATGTTATATGAGAAATCAAAGTATTGAATGTTATTTTTTTTAAAAGTAAGCATACTTGTATTAAAGATTGTTTGTTAGGATTGTATTGTTCAAGATGGAGCTTCTTTTAGATAAATATTTTGGTTTTAACTTTCATACATGGAGGATTAAGATTTAAATGAAACTAATGAATATAAATTTATAGGGAATAATAAGAAGAAAATGAAAAAACACCTACAAATGCAAACAAATTTCTGGATCGGTACAATAGAGATGACAAAGTCAAGGCTATTATTGGTCTTGCTCTTTCAAATTCAGAACTTCATCACATAAATTTAGATAAATCTTTTGTACACATTTGGGATAATCTAAGCAAGTTGTTTGGAGGAAAAGTAGTTCATGCAAAGTTTTCTTTAAAACTTCAATTGTTTAGGTTAACCATTAATTAAATTTCTTGAATTTAATTAATTAAAAACAAAAACTAATGATCAAATTAAAATTTAATTAAATTCAAGCAATTTAGTTAATTAAACTAAACCTCCAGAGAAACTAAGATTATAATGAGGATCAAAAGTTTTTGAAAGGCTCTCCTAACCTTCACATTGGCTTTTAAGATGAGTCACAAAAAAATCCTATAACAAACAAAAAAGATTCCTCAATAATAAGTCCTCACCTTTCATGCAAAAACCCTCTCCCCATACAAGAAGTACTCACCTCAGTAGGAATAGCAGAGGAAGAAACCACTATAAAGAAGAGCAACATGATATCCAACCGCACATCCAAGTAGGAAAGGAAAAGAAAATCTCACATAAAGAAACTTCAAATCTCTCCAAGAATGAAAATATCCACCTCCATAGGTGATGCCACCACTTAATAAAAACCACAAAAGAGGATGAAGGGATAAGAATGAGCCAAACCCAATCCTTACCCACAAGAAGATTGGCCACCTCGATAGGGGAAGACTCTACCTCCATAAAAACCATATTGTAATTGACCATGGTAATAGCTACTCAAGAAAACTTAAGAAAAGAGAAAAATAGAAAACACTAGGCTCCAGAAAGGGCGTCAAAGATCTCCAAGATCATCACATGTTGTTTTTATTATCTAGTTAACCTAGTATAGTAACAATATTTAAATAAGTATGAATAAATAAAGAAATCCTGCAATTACTTATGGTGTTGAATGAGGATGTGTTGTTGTTGTTGTTTCATAGAATACAAATTTGTCGTCACTCCTTTTTTATTTGTGTTCTTCTAATTGCATTTTAATATAAATGTCTATTTTTATTTTTATTTTTATTTCTACCTTTAAATTTTTCATTAGAGATAGTTTAAGGAAGGAATTTGAATGAAATTATGCATAATTAAATTTTATAAATTATTATTGAAACTTATGTGCTTAATTAATTATTGTTCTTGAATTTTTAATATAAAAATGTTCAATTTGGATGTTCAATGTAAATAAAATATTGATCATGATGTTTTTAATGTTAAAAATTTATAAGGTTAGTTGTCTTTTAAAATACAATGTGATACATTTTATTTCATATTATTTGTTGAAATATAATTTTCAAATGTAAAATCAATTGTAACTTATGTGAGAAAATGGATGCAAACTATAACCTTCCGTCACATATTTATGAAGTAAATGTTCACTTGTGGATCTTTAATAATAAATGGAATAAAAAATATTTTTCCTAAAATCATGTAACATAAAAATATTTTCTTCTCATGTTTCATCATATAGTTATGTGACCCATGAGACAGTCATAGCATTGTTCAAAACCCAAAAAATCTAGTAAACTATTCATTTTTATATTCTGACAACTAAATTCTTTACAACCTAAAAATTAAAAATGACAACTAAATTCTTTATAATCTAATTGTCTTCTTGTCATGCCCCTGACAGTCTCAAGCTTTATTTTTCTATGTTATGTTATGTTATGTTATGTTAGACTTCTATGAGTTTGAACTCTGATTTCGTTCATTTGAACCTTGTTATTTGGATTAAATATGTTTATCCCTGTAATTCTACCAGACACTCAGATAATTATTTCTATTTCTATAGCTTAATGAGTTATTCTGATGTCAGAATTGATTTAGACTGACTTTTGAATATTGGTTTGATTATGAAAATAAGGACAACTTAAATGGTTAGTCAATTGTCTGATTATTGATTCATTGTTTTGGAATCCTTAATAATATGTTAGGCATAATTAGAATTGGTTGTATTATTATGGTTAATTGTATCTTGATGATATAGACAGTATATAGAAAATTATTGTTATTTAATATTAATCAAATTTTGAATTCAAAATAAATAAATTTGTATATAAGAATTTTTATACATATAATTATGAGTGATTGTTTTAGTAATTATGTGGTATTCTTTTACTAAAACTATATGAATTATCTAAGTTAGTATATCCTATTTTGTATGTTAGTAGGAGGTTAGTTTGATGAAGTGTTAGTAATTTGGCATTGTCATGCGCTGTCATCTATGATGTTTAAGTTAGTAAGATTGACTAATGTTATTAAACATGGATATCTATCCCTAAGTCTTCTTATTATGATTTGGCTCAACGACATGACTTATCAGCAGGGTTTTAATGCACTATCATCCCATTGTGGTGTTAGTGGGGTTTAAGCTATTTTTCGGGTTATGGAATTGTACTTGGATGGACATTTGGCAGGAAATGTGTTGTGTTTACCACAAGAGATAAGTTCGCATTGAATGAACTTATCGATGAAATTCATTTTTTGGTGTTTGATGATTGCCATCAGCTCTGGTGAAGAGTTGCAGTTGAATATGACTCTATTTTTCACCATGTTATGCTACGACAGTTTGGGTAAATAGTTGGTTATGGACCCCTGTTACTATTGTATCTTACATGATAAGTGGCTTGGAATGGAAAGGGGTTTTCACAGCAAAGTTAAACCCTTCTGTTCATGGTCATTTAGGAAGTTGTGTGTTTCATACTGTTATCTCTGCATTTTGGGCTCTCTTGCACGACACTTTGGCAGTCTGTGAAGCTCACCAGGCAGGGGCTAGCTTTGGCATTTCGGTTTTGGATATCTCCCCACATGAATACCAGGCAGGGGCATCTCTCACCTTATCCTCTGTTTCCATTTTATGATTCTACAAATGAATTATTAGGATGTTAATTACTACTGTTTGTTAGTCGATGAATGTGAGGTTTGTAATTGAAAACTCTATGAGTTTCGGTCATGAACCGGTGTTTCTTCTTGGTTGGATTAAGTAGTTTATTTAGTTTATGGTGGTTATGTTTAGTAGAAGAATTTGAAATACATGTTTTTAATATGCTATTTTTGAGCATAATGTGTTGAGGGGTTTTCTCTGTTTTGAGAATGGATTTGGCAGTGTTTTAGTTAAGTTTGTGCCGAACTATGGGAATATAGTTATTGCAGATGATATATGGTTATTTCCTAGTGTGTTTTGGTGTCGATGTATACTTTATCTTTGGTCAGTATAAAGGGAGTTAATCAGGAATGAGAACCAGTTTGGAATACAGGATGAGTGTTTGTATTAAAAAAATTCTTAACGGTGTTCTCGTACTGTACCTATTGTTAGGAACACTGTAGCAAGCATAATGTATTCAGTTTGTAAAAGTCTTGGTTATAAGGTGAAATCAGGCTTTTCTACCATTGTTATAAACTGAATTTTGGTATCGATGTTTTCTTTTGAGCTGTATTGTGGAAATGGGATTAGAGGTATTTCATAGTGTTATCTGTTACCTGTCGTATTGTGTATTTACACTCTCGCAGCATAGGTGTGATTTACAGTATTTTTTTGGGTGTACTCCTTTAGTTATCTGGTGTCGATGTTTTGTCAAATGGGTGTTGTCACTGTTTGTTTCAGTTAATAGTGATAATGTGGATATCTTTGGTTATACCAAAACTTGATTGCGAGCTTTATGTATCTTCAGAAATTGTCACCAGTGTGAAAGATAGTTTGTAACAACATTAGGAAATGTTAGGAATTTATAGGAAAGTCAATTACTATCTTGTTCAGACAGTAAGGATAACCACTTTGGTATTTTGTTTAGAGGTACAAATTGGTTATTATTATTATTCTGTCATTATTTTATGTATTCGATAGATTCAGTGGTATATTAAGGTAGATGTATTCTATGACAGAACTGAGATGATTAGTATGGTTTTTCTATTGTAATTAATAGAGCAGGATGTATGGCCAATTAGTTTAATAAATCGGTTATGGAAAGCTTGTATGTTTGTTAAAAGTGATGGGTGTTGTGTTGATTCAGTTGATAAATGATTATGTTAGTTCTTTTCTGTTCAATGGAATCATGAAATTGATATGGACATTTTATTGTACAGTTTCAGATTTAATGTTAAGTTAATGTGGAGATTATTATTTGATTGGATTTGTGATGGAGAAAGAATTGTGATCTTTTCATCTTTTGAGAAACATCATGTTTATGAATGTATGTTAAGGATTATGGAAACATGGTTTTATAATGGATCTCTGATTGTTGTTTCAATTTTGTAAATTGATGTAATAGAAATGGAGTGTTAGTGAAATTGTGTAATGTAGTTCATTTCACTGCTTTCATTAATTGCTAGATCAAGTGTTTTTGAGATAATGCAAGTATGATCCTTAGATTGGGGTCTGACACTAGTCTAGTACCTCTTGATGATAGAATTTTTGTCAGTTTTGACTGACACTAGTCTATATCCTTATGGGAAAGAATTTATGTCCATTGTTTAATTAAGTGATAATTATAAATTCAAGGGTTATGGGTTTCAATTAACAAAGATAAAACATTATGGTTTCATCAGACATAATGAATTTCTAGAAGGTTTCCTTACGGATACATAGCGTAGGTCCTTATGTGGACACCCATGAACTATTGGATCATTACTTTGTCATTTTCTTTGCGAGTTTATTTCTGTTAGAGAGAGATATAGTGCTTGATGATTTTGGTGTAAAAGAATGGAATTATGTTATTTAGTTTTCAATTACATCTGTATTTAAATCTGCATAAATGTTATATTATACTGACTTTTATGATTGCAGATATTTGGAGATGATTCATTTTCTTTATCATTGTGACTGAGCCTTGTTTTCTATTTGCATTTGTGTTCATTTTGATTTTTAGGTTTTAGATGGATAAATCAATGAGTATGGGACAGTGGATAGCAGTTGTTAAGATTTATGGGAAACAGATCATTTCTTGGTTTTTAGTTATCAGAACTATTCGTAGAATGTAAAGGATTGGTTAAGAAGGAAATTTTGTTTTGAGACTAAGTCTTTGAATAAAGAGTAATCTTATTACTTTGATGTAATTCAATTGAAAAATATAAAGCTCTTAGAAGCAATTGCTATGATTTTATGTATCAGTTTGTAATTTTAAGAAAAAAAATTTTACTATTGTTCTATGTGGTTTTGTTTATGGTTGTATCTTCTTTAGTATCATCTTTTATCTTTAAGTATAGATGGGGTGTTACATTTGGTATCAGAGCCCGAGTTTAAATACTCAGGGCTTGAGGGTTTAAAAAAAAGGGTTTTATCATTATGTTTCCGTTAGTGATTTTATTGAACTTTTCTATAGGATTTCAAGCATGCCTCCTGTTACACAAGGGGCATAAAGACGTGGTGACCCAGTTGATGCTGATTTAGGTAGAGGTAGGGGTGGATGACATGGTCATGGTCATGGCTAAGGAAGAGGATGAGGTCACCAAGGAATACTTGGTGATGAACAAGTTGATCCTTTAATAGGAATGGATCAGGAAGATCGAGAGGTACCTTAGGTTGAAGTTCTCCAACGGATCCTTGATAGGTTGGATAACATTGAAGCTAGGAACAATGTTCCAGATGGTGTAGCAAATGCTCATGTTATACGAGTCCCAGTACCAGAAGATCCTGTTATCAAGACTCAGTTAAAAGACCTTTCTAAGCTCAAAGGACCGTATTTCAATGGAACAAAGGGTGGTGCTGAAGCTGAAGCATGGCTCTTGAACATCGAAAGATGTTTTATTCTCCATAATTATCATGGTAATGTGAAGGTTCATTGGACCGTAATGCAGCTAAGATCCTTTGCTTCCATATGGTGGAATATGGAACTAGAGCAACTTGGAATTCTTATCTCTCAGGTTACATGGGAGCTTTTCATAGAAAGATTCCATGAGAGATTCATGTCAGATTATTGGCAGCAAACTAGATCCGAAGAATTCTTCAATATTTCTCAAGGCAACTCAACAGTGGAAATGTATGAGAGGAGGTTTTTCCAACTGAAGAAATATTCTGGTTGGTTAGAGAATGATAAGCCTCTGGTACAACACTTCATTAGGGGTTTGAACCCTAAAATTAGAGAAGAAGTGAGAACTTTCAAACCTAAGATAGTGAAAGAAGCTATTGATCAAGCCAAGCTCACAGAATTGAAGTTAGGATTTTCAGCCAAAGGATCTATGAATCCACTAGCTCAAAGCAATGGAAAGAATCAAAAACCTTATCAAGATAATATCAAGGCATTTTCCAGTAGATCGAGTGGTAAATTTTAGAAGAGGAAGTTTGAAAAGTTTTCCAAATCAAACAAGAGTTTCAAGGTTCCTAAGCAACCTAAGTCCTTTAAACCAACTCAGAGTGTACAACAGAGTTATGCATCACCTCCAGTGAACTCATCACAGGATAAAAGTACCAAGAGAGGAGAAAGTGTTGGAAATGTGGGCAATTGGGGCATTTGTAATGGAATTGTCCCCTTCGAGGCAATAGTCAGGTCAGATCTAAAGCCATAGGTTCTGAGGCTACTGTTGGTGATTCTGGAAGGAATCATCACATCTTTGCTACTATGGATCAGAAACAAGCAGATCATCAGAACACTATGATTGAAGCTAGAGGTAATTACCAAGGTAAGAAGATCTCTATTTTATTTTACTCTTTTGCCATTAGCTCTTTTATTTCTTCCAATTTGGTTAAGCAATGTGGAATTATTGTGAGTAAAGCTGAATTGGCATGGCAAGTCGAGTTAGCATCAGGGACTAAGGTTGAATCGAGGTTTATAGCTAAAAATTGTAAGGTTCAATTTAAGGCTTTTACTACTACAGTTAACCTTAGGGTTATTCCTTTAGGTTCTTATGACATTATTCTAGGTATGGATTGGTTAGATCAACACAAGCTATCATCGATTGTAGAGAGAAGACCGTTAGGTGTATCGATGATAATAGAACCATCAAGATTATTACAGGTGTTAAGAGGCCTATGTCAGTCAGAACTATTTCTGCTAAGCAACTTCAGAGATGTTTTCAAAAGGGATGCAAATTGTTTGCTATTTCTATCAATGATTTTGAAGAACTAGTTGCATGGAACACCAGCTTAGATCATCCAATTTTGAAGGAATTCTCAGATGTATTCATTACGGAGAGTCTGAGAATCCCACCTAAAAGAGAAATTGATTTTAGGATTGATCTTTTGCTGGGAACCGAACCAATTTCCAAGACTCCGTACGTATGACCGCTCAAGAATTAGTGGAACTCAAGGTTCAACTTGAAGAAATCCTTGAAAAGGGACTTATTAGACCTAGTGTTTCACCTTGGGGAGCACCTGTTATCTACGTCAAGAAGAAGGATGGATCTTTGAGGCTTTGTATCGACTATAGATAACTGAACAAAGCTACCATCAAAAATAGATATCCTTTGCCTCGCATCGATGATTTGTTTGATCAAGTGAAGGGATCCAAGGTGTTTTCCAAGATTGATCTCAAATCTGGATACCATCAGTTAAGGATTCAAGAAGCTGACATTCATAAAATAGCTTTTCGCACAAGGTATGGGCATTATGAATTCATGGTAGTGCCATTTGGGTTGACTAATGCACCATCAGTATTCATGAGTTTGATGCAGGGAGTATTCAGGACTTTCTTAGATAAGTTTATGGTAGTGTTCCTTGATGACATTTTGGTATATTCTAACTCCTTGGAGGAGCATGAGCAGCATTTGAGGCAAGTCTTTGAATGTCTCCGCAGGAACAAGCTATATGCCAATCCTGAAAAAATGTGAATTTTTCAAAACTGAAATAAGTTATTTGGGTCACATTATTGCAGGAGATGGAATAGTTGTTGATTCTACTAAGATCAGGGCAATTGTAGAGTGGCCAACTCCTACCAATGTGTCTGAAGTATGAAGTTTTATGGGTCTGGCTAGCTACTACAGGAGATTTATGGCTAATTTTTCAAAGATAGCCCATTCCATTACTTCTCTCTAGAGAAAGGGCAAGAAATTCATCTGGTCAGATAAATGTGAAGAAGCATTCCAACATCTAAAGGAATGTTTGACTAGTGCACCAACTTTAGCAGTACCTGATCCTTCTAAGGAATTTGCTGTGTGCACTGATGCCTCATTGGATGGTTTAGGGTCTGTTTTGATGCAGGACGGTAGGGTCATTGCTTATGAATCCAGGAAACTAAAGGATCATGAAATTAATTATCCTACTCATGATTTGGAACTCGCAGCAGTGATTCATGCTTTGACCAAATGGTGACATTTTCTTCTTGTTCAACATTTTGAGCTTCATACCAATCACATAAGTCTACAATATTTGTTCATGCAACCCAATCTTAATGCATGTTAGTGCAGATGGATGGAGTTTTTGTGTGAGTATGACTTTGAAATGAAGTATATTTAGGGTAAAGAAAACAAAGTAGCGGATGCTCTTAGCAGAAGGCATCATGAACTCTCTTCTTTGACCCTCACAATTGACTTGAAAGAGAGAATACTTCTGAATTTGGTTATTGATCCTTGGTATTTAGATGTCAAAGCAGTGATTGATAGTGGCAGTGTATTAGAAGGTAGATTTGAGGGTTACTCTATCAACACTGATGGATTAATGACTTACCGAGGTAGCATATATGTGCCAAAAGCTAGGGATCTTTGGAATGTAGTTATGACTGAAGCACATAAGGCACCTTATTCAGCACATCTTGGTGTGAAGAAGATGCATGCTGATCTTAAGCAGTATCACTACTGGCCAGGTATGAAAAGGGATATTGCTGATTTTGTGGCTAGATGCTTGGAGTGTCAGAGAGTAAAGGCTGAACATCAACATCCAGCTGGTTTACTTCAATCTCACAGTGTGCCTGAATGGAAATGGGATACCATATCCATAGATTTCATAGTGGGGTTACCATTTTCAGCTAGGTGACATGATGCCATTATGGTTGTTGTTGACTGGTTAACTAAAGTTGCCCATTTTATTCCTATAAGATCCACTTATAATGCTGCATCTGTGGCACAGATTTATATGGAACAGGTTGTTAAGCTGCATGGGATTCCTAAGAAGATCATATCTGATAGGGATTCAGTTTTTACTTCATCTATGTGGAGGTCTTTGCAGCGTGAATTAGGTACTCAGCTAAACTTTAGTTCAACATATCATCCCAAAATTGACGGATAGACTGAGCGTGTCAATCAGATTTTGGAAGATATGCTTAGAATGTATGTGATGGATAGGCAAAATAGATGGGAAGAGTACTTGCATCTGGTTGAATTTGCTTACAACAATGGTTACCATAGTTCTATAGGTATGGCTCCTTTCTAGGCTTTGTATGGAAGACCGTGTAGAACACCTTTAAACTGGGACAATCTTGAGGATAGAATTATTTTAGGTCCTGAGATGCTTCAGGATTTAGAACAGTAAGTTAAGCGCATCAGAGAACACCTATCTACAGCTCAGGATAGGCAGAAAAAGTATGCAGACCTACATAGGATTGAACGTCAATTTGAAGTTGGGAATAAGGTATTTCTTTGGGTTAGACCCCAGAAAATTCCTATTAAGTATGGTAAAGGGTCAAAATTGTCTCCAAGGTTTGTGGGACCATTTGAGATCCTAGAATGAGTGGGTCCAGTTGCCTATAGACTTGCTTTGCCTCCCAGTCTTTCATGAATTCATGATGTATTTCATATTTCTGTCTTAAGGAAATATATACCTGATATTGCACACGTGTTAAATTGGAAAAATTTACAGGTGGTAGATGGTCAACTGATGCTAAAACCAGTACAAATCATCTAGCAAAGAGAGCTAAATCTCAGAGGACGCAAGGTGGAGCAGGTAAAGGTATTATGGGATCTTGATGATGTAGCTTCTACAACTTGGGAAGATATAGGGGCTATGAGAGCTGCACATCCTCATTTGTTTACAAGCTTCTAGGAGTAAGCCTAGACTGGTGGGGAAGGGTGTCATGCCCCTGACAGTCTCAGGCTTTATTTTTCTATGTTATGTTATGTTATGTTATGTTAGACTTCTATGAGTTTGAACTCTGATTTCATTCATTTGAACCTTGTTATTTGGATTAAATATGTTTATCTCTGTAATTCTGCAAGACACTCAGAGAATTATGTCTATTTCTGTAGCTTAATGAGTTATTCTAATGTCAGAATTGATTTAGACTGACTTTTGAATATTGGTTTGATTATGAAAATAAGGACAACTTAAATGGTTAGTCAATTGTCTGATTATTGATTCATTGTTTTGGAATCCTTAATAATATGTTAGGCATAATTAGAATTGGTTGTATTATTATGGTTAATTGTATCTTGATGATATAGACAGTATATAGAAAATTATTGTTATTTAATGTTAATCAAATTTTGAATTCAAAATAAATAAATTTGTATATAAGAATTTTTATACATATAATTATGAGTGATTGTTTTAGTAATTATGTGGTATTCTTTTACTAAAACTATATGAATTATCTAAGTTAGTATATCCTATTTTGTATGTTAGTAGGAGGTTAGTTTGATGAAGTGTTAGTAATTTGGCATTGTAATGCGCTGTCATCTTTGATGTTTAAGTTAGTAAGATTGACTAACGTTATTAAACATAGATATCTATCCCTAAGTCTTCTTATTATGATTTGGCTCGAAGACATGACCTATCGGTAGGGTTTTAATGCACTATCATCGCATTGTGGTTTTAGTGGGGTTTAAGCTATTTTTTGGGTTATGGAATTGTACTTGGATGGACATTTGGCAGGAAATGCGTTGTGTTTACTGCAAGAGATAAGTTCGCATTGAATGAACTTATCGATGAAATTCATGTTTTGGTGTTTGATGACCGCCATTAGCTCTGGTGAAGAGTTGCAGTCGAATATGACTCCATTTTTCACCATGTTATGCTGCGACAGTTTAGGTAAATAGTTGGTTATGGACCCGTCTTACTATTGTATCTTACATGATAAGTGGCTTGGAATGTAAAGGGGTTTTCACAGCAAAGTTAAACCCTTCTGTTCATGGTCATTTAGGAAGTTGGGTGTTTCTTACTATTATCTCTGCATTTTGGGCTCTCTTGCACGGCACTTTGGCAGTCTGTGAAGCTCACCAGGCAGGGGCTAGCTTTGGCATTTCGGTTTTGGATATCTCCCCACATGAATACCAGGCAGGGGCATCTCTCACCTTATCCTCTGTTTCCATTTTATGATTCTGCAAATGAATTATTAGGATGTTAATTACTACTATTTGTTAGTCGATGAATGTGAGGTTTGTGATTGAAAACTCTGTGAGTTTCGGTCATGAACCGGTGTTTCTTCTTGGTTGGATTAAGTAGTTTATTTAGTTTATGGTGGTTATGTTTAGTGGAAGAATTTGAAATAGATGTTTTTAATATGCTATTTTTGAGCATAATGTGTTGAGGGGTTTTCTCTATTCTAAGAATGGATTTGGCAGTGTTTTAGTTAAGTTTGTGACGAACTATGGGAATATAGTTATTGCAGATGATATATGGTTATTTCCTAGTGTGTTTTGGTGTCGATGTATACTTTATCTTTGGTCAGTATAAAGGGAGTTAATCGGGAATGAGAACCAGTTTGGAATACAGGATGAGTGTTTGTATTAAAAAACTTCTTAACGGTGTTCTCACACTGTACCTATTGTTAGGAACACTGTAGCAAGCATAATGTATTCAGTTTGTAAAAGTCTTGGTTATAAGGTGAAATTGGGCTTTTCTACCGCTATTATAAACCGAATTTTGGTATCGATGTTTTCTTTTGAGCTGTATTGTGGAAATGGGATTAGAGGTATTTCATAGTGTTATCTGTTACCTGTCGTATTGTGTATTTACACTCTCACAGCATAGGTGTGATTTAAAGTATTTTTCTCGGTGTACTCCTTTAGTTATCTGGTGTCGATGTTTTGTCAAATGGGCATTTTCACTGTTTGTTTAAGTCAATAGTGATAATGTGGATATCTTTGGTTATACCAAAACTTGATTGCGAGCTTTATGTATCTTTAGAAATCGTCACCAATGTGAAAGATAGTTTGTAACGACATTAGGAAATGTTAGGAATTTATAGGAAAGTCAATTACTATCTTGTTCAGACAGTAAGGATAACCACTTTGGTATTTTTTTTAGAGGTAGAAGTCAGTTATTATTATTATTCTGTCATTATTTTATGTATTCGATAGATTTAGTGGTATATTAAGGTAGATGTATTCTGTGACAGAACTCAGATGATTAGTATCATTTTTCTATTGTAATTAATAAAGCAGGATGTATGGCCAATTAGTTTAATAAATCGGTTATGGCAAGCTTGTATGTTTGTTAAAAGTGATGGGCATTGTGTTGATTCAGTTGATATATGATTATGTTAGTTCTTTTCTATTCAATGGTATCATGAAATTGATATGGACATTTTATTGTACAGTTTCAGATTTAATGTTAAGTTAATATGGAGATTATTATTTGATTGGATTTGTGATGGAGAAAGAATTGTGATCTTTTCATCTTTTGAGAAACATCATGTTTATGAATGTATGTTAAGGAATATGGAAACATGGTTTTATAATGGATCTCTGATTGCTATTTCAATTTTGTAAATTGATGCAATAGAAACGGAGTGTTAGTGAAATTGTGTAATGTAGTTCATTTCACTGCTTTCATTAATTGCTAGATCAAGTGTTTTTGAGATAATGCAAGTATGATCCTTAGATTGGGGGCTGACACTAGTCTAGTACCTTGTGATGATAGAATTTCTGTCAATTGTGACTGACACTAGTCTATATCCTTATGGGAAAGAATTTCTGTCAGTTGTTTAATTAAGTGATAATTATAAATTCAAGGGTTATGGGTTTCAATTAACAAAGATAAAACATTATGGTTTCATCAGACATAATGGATTTCTACAAGGTTTCCTTACGGATACATAGCATAGGTCCTTATGTGGACACCCATGAACTATTGGATCATTACTTTGTCATTTTCTTTGCGAGTTTATTTCTGTTAGAGAGAGATATAGTGCTTGATGATTTTGGTGTAAAAGAATGGAATTGTGTTATTTAGTTTTCAATTACATCTGTATTTAAATCTGCATAAATGTTATATTATACTGACTTTTATGATTGCAGATATTTGGAGATGATTCATTTTCTTTATCATTGTGACTGAGCCCTGTTTGCTGTTTGCGTTTGTGTTCATTTTGATTTTTAGGTTTTAGATGGATAAATCAATGAGTATGGGACAGTGGATAGCAGTTGTTAGGATTTATGGGAAACAGATCATTTCTTGGTTTTTAGTTATCAGAACTATTCATAGAATGTAAAGGATTGGTTAAGAAGGAAATTTTGTTTTGAGACTAAGTCTTTGAATAAAGAGTAATCTTATTACTTTGATGTAATTCAGTTGAAAACTATAAAGCTCTTAGAAGAAATTGCTATCATTTTATGTATCATTTTGTAATTTTAAGAAAAAAAAAATTTACTATGGTTCTATGTGGTTTTGTTTATGGTTGTATCTTCTTTAGTATCATCTTTTATCTTTAAGTATAGATGGGGTGTTACACTTCTTTCTAGGTAAGTCACTAACATTGCACAACCTTGTGATGTCTTCAATGACTTCTTTCATCATCTCATAGGACTTATCCAACACTATTTTTCCATCTTGTAACTGGTTCTGTAAAAACATCATGATAAATTTCTTATCATCAAACTAGGGAAATTCTTCCCATTACTACAATAGAAGATGAAATTAGCGCCTAAAATAATGTCATATTTTAGTGCATATTTGTGTTTAAAATGAGCCTTTGTGTGAGAACAAAAGTTGGCACCCAATTGAATATTTCTTTTGGCACTTCATTTAGCACTGTATTTTGCACTGTACTTTGAGTCGTGTTGGGAACAGAACATAGCGCCACAACTACGATAGAATCCTTTTTGGCATCAAAAAAGGAAGTGAGAAATTGCATCCCATGGTGTAGGGTATGATGGTGGAGATTGTACCAAATCTGGCTTCTCATTTTGCTTTGTTTGTTTCTTGTAACCTTTCTTCTAGTTTTTCTTTCAATTGTGATTTTGATTTTGCTTCTAGTTATCCTTTCGGTTCTATTTCTAGTTATTCTTCCATTTTTTCTTCTAAGTTTTTTTTTCTTGTGTTGCTTCTAGTTTTGCTTCTATTATAACATCCTTTGTTTCTTCTACTCTTGCTTCCAAGTCTACTTCCAGTTTAGCTTCCAATTTTTCTTCCACTTTTGCTTCCTTTTTTACTTCCAAATTTCTTCTTGTGTTGCTTCTAGATTTACTTCCATTATAATGTCATTTTTTACTTCTAGTTTTTCTTCCCATTTTTCTTCTGATTTTTCTTCCTATTTTTCTTCTAGTGTTGCTTCCAAATTTTCTTCCATTATAACATTCTTTGTTGCTTTTGGTTTTGCTTCCAAGTTTTCTCTGAGTTTTTCTTATAGTTTTTCTTCTGGTTTCAATTTTCTTTTTCTTTCTTTTTTGCTTCTTCTGTTTCTTCTATTTTTTCTTTCTTTATAATATCATTTGTTTCTTTTGGTTTTGCTTCTAGGTTTTCTTTTAATTTTTTTGCCCATTTCGCTTCTAGTTTGGCTTACAATTTTTTTTCTAGTTTTACATCTCGTGATGCTTACCATTTTCTTCAATTATAATATCATTTGTTGCTTCTAATTTTTCCTCTTGTGTTGCTTCGAATTTTTCTCCCACTTTGCTTCCATTTTTTGTCCCAATTTTACTTCTAGTTTTCTCCCTTTTTGCTTCCATTTTTTTATCCTAGTTTTGTTTCTGGAATTTCAATACTGTGACATGGGATATACATCCCTATTAGAATGATACACAACTACTCCCAAAGAAAGGGAAATCTAATTCAAAAACCAATAATGAAGGGACTTCTACAGGTATGTAGCCAACCATGAATTTTCCATAACCTAAATATTTACACGATAAACATTTAAAGCCACCACAAGACAACCATGAATATAGTGAATATCTCCTAAGGGAAAAGGCCCATTGCTAAATAAAAGGAAGACTATAATGGCATAAATCTTAGGGAAGTAAAAACTATCAAATAAATAGTGGAGGGACAACTTCATAGGCATAAAATAAATAGCTACGATTATATACTACAAAATGGATACTAGTACAAAAGCAACAAAATATAGTACTACATAGAGGGGGAATTAAAGAAAAATTTTGAGACAATTATTGAGTTGATTGTCTTAATTTGAGACAAAAAAAAAAGTTGTCTATTGTCTCAAGTATTGTTCTAAATCAAGTGTCTTTAATAGTTATTGTCTTTATTTATCATCTCTTAAAGACAATATAAAACTGAAGTATTTTTGTCTTTCTAGAGAATATTTCTTTGGTCCTACCTATTGTCTCTAGAAAGACAATATGTTTTTAAATCTTAACTAGAGTCTCTCTAGAAACAATGTGAACAAATGTTTAATAAAAAATAAATAATTTAGTTTCAATATAAATTAAAATATAATTTTTAATTTCAATGTTACCAAATAGCATCCACTATAATTATTTCCAATATTTTATTCTTGCAAAAATAGTCAACAAAGTAGCACAAACTAACTTCAGTAGAAATAAGAAATACCATTTTATTATATTTATTCTCAATGTTGTCTTACAAAATGATTGGGAGTTACTCCACAACAAAAGGAGCATACCATCGATATGACATTAAACATTACTACATATTGACACTAATTTCCCATGTACTATGACACTGATTTTCCAAACATTTCAGCCTTATTACTAACTATTTAAAAACTCCTTCATACTATACATTTCAACCAAGTTCAGTGGTGTAGCATGAAAGTTGCTTAATTTAACTACATATTTTAAAGATGCCCAAAAGTGTTTCATTTTCAACATGTTGGAGTTGTAGTGGTTTTAGCATGCCATATCAAGAAAAAGACATTGTAGATGTTATTGCCCAGCAATATTTTTCATCCGAACAAGAAGTATCTCATATTCTTCATGTTTCTTTGATAACTTAAAAAATAAAAAACAAGTGTAAGAATATAACATAAATAATAAAATGATGTTTCTCATATATGCAAACCTTATCAATAGAGAAAACAACTACTAAGGTATCATTAGCTTTTTCATTTCACAATTCCAGAAAACTATAGTAATGCAGCATGGATGGGATGTATCATTAGTTTGAAAGAAGCTCAACCAAATGACATAATTGAGTTCCTCCAAGGGAGCACTAAAATAGAAACTTCTCTAAATCTAGTTGTGGAACCATAAGAAAAGAATGATGTAACAATAAACATAGAGATTGTCTTCAAGTTGAAGAAGTCATGAAGCTTTCAAAAAAACTATATATTCTAGTAACTTGTTATTACATACCTACTTTTTAAATTCAACATTATATTCCACCCATCCTCTTCCTTTGTGTTCTCTTTCTACGAGGCACTATTCTAATTGTGGATGTAGTTTTTCCATCATATTGAACACCCTCTTCATTATTCTGGTTCTCAGCTTGCTGAAATTCAAGGATGGTTTCCCGTTGAGGTTCCAGAATGATAGTTGAATCATTGTGTGCAACAAAAAATTGATCATGTTCCTCTAGCTCCTCTTCATTCTCACCACCTAATGAGTTTGATTATTGGGCTTCCTGTTGGATACAATTGTTTGAAGGAGATTGTTGGATTAATTGTGTGTTGTCTTTGATGTCACACAAATGTCATATCAATTATCATGCTCAATCGGTCAGCAAAGCAGTTCTCAGTGTTTACCAAGCAAAGTCGGTTAGCAAAGTAGTTCTCAGTGTTTACCAAGCTCAGTCGGTCAGCGAGGTGGTTTTTAGTGTCTACCGAGATCTCTTGGTCACCAAAGAAAATCTTTTCAAGATTAGTGTTTACCGAGCAAGGTCGGCCTGGTAAAAAAATTTGTTTGTTTATTCAGCTGACTGTTGTAATGAGTGTTAATGTTTGTAATGATTATTAGTGCCAACTTGACAATGTGAATGGACAATCTAAATGGTATATATAGAATGTCAAGTTGTGAATTAAAAGTGTGTTCAAGTGAAAAGAAGGAAAGTGTGAGAAAATTTTGAAGGATGGTTAGATATCCTTGAGGAGCAGTAAAGATATATTGATCAGGAAGGATCTAGTAAAGTAGAATAGAGATCTATAATCAGAAAATCAGTTGCATCATTATTCAGGTCACTTCATTGTTAATTTCTTACCATTATAGAAGTGATTTCAAAATCTCTTAATAGAGTTAGTTTAATAGCCATTTTGTAAATCCTCTAACAAGGTGACGGTTCTATTGAATTGTTTCAAAGACCTCTTATAAGGCCACTCCTAACAGGGTGATTAAATCATCTACTAAGGTCACACCTAACAGTGTGTTTTGTAACCTTTAACTCCGTTAGCTCCTAACAGGGCTCACTTCAGAAGAGTGGAAAATAGTAACTAGTTACATTGGTGGTTTTTCCCATATTGGGTTTCCACATTAAATTTGGTGTCTCTTGTGTTCATGTTATTTTCTTTATGCATGCATGTTAATCACTGATGAATACTTAAGAATAGTTATAATTAATACTCACTGCAATAACCAAGTTTTAGGATTTCTCTGTATGATTACCGAGTGACAGTAATAAATGAATTATTAAGACATCTAAGGGATCTATGGTAATATTTTTGTGGTTAACTGATTCACCCCCCCTCTTAGTTACTCCATCTATATTTCCAACAATTGGTATCAGAGCTTTTGGTGCTTGCAGGAAGGGTTTCAAGGAACTAAGCTAAAGATCAGGATGTCTTACAAGAGAGAAATTCCAAGGCTTAATAGAGATAAATTTTCAGCATGGAAAGGTCTCATGAGACTTCATCTGGCTTCCATTGGTGATTCAGGATGCAAATATAGTGATGAAGAATATATAGCTCCTACTGGCACATTAACTGTTGAAGACATTGCAGAGAAAAAGAACCATAACACCATGATGATAGACATTGCATCAACTCTCAGCTATGAAGAATTTGATGAGATCAAAAAATGCACAACTACTTATGCAATGTGGACCAAGCTAAAGAAAATTTATGGCGGTGATGACAATGTGAAGAAATCCAAATAAGAAAGCCTAAGAGGACAGTTTGATCTGATGAAAATGAGAGAAGATGAAAACATTGCAAAATATGTTGAAAGGATCAAGGCAAGTGTTAGTGCAATCAGAGCTTCTGGAGGAAAAATTGATGATGAAAATATTATAAGTAAGGTTCTCAGAACATTACTTCCTATCTATGCAATAAGAGTGTTTTCTATTCAAGAAAGAAGATGTGAAGAAAATCACAATATAACTTTGGATGCCTTAGTGGGAAGATTGATAGCTTTTGATTTGGATAACTATGATAACTATGTTCCAACTTCCACAAATGTTGAATCAGCATTTGAGGCCAAACTTTCACTTAAGAAGGGCAAGAAAATAAAGAACATCCAGTCAGAGAGTGAAGAACAATCAGAGGAAATTTCTGATAGTGATCTTGAAGTTATTGAAGCATTACTTGCAAAGAAATATACTAGAGGCAGAGGTAAATACAAAGGTAAAACTCCCTTAATCTATTTTTCATGTGAAGAAATTGGTCATATTGCAGCTAGGTGCCCAAACAAGAAAAGCAAGGATGAGAAGAAAGGTCACAAGTACAATGGCAGGAAGAATTTCAAATCATTCAAGGATAAAGGTAAGAAAACATGTTTTTTGGCTAAGGATTCTGATGATAGTGAAGAAGAAATTGTCTTCATTGCTGTAAAAGATGAATCTGATGATGATGAAGATGAGATGGCACTTATCTCTCATATAAGAAAAAATGATACATGGATCATAGACAGTGGATGTTCACATCATATGACTGGTGATAGAACAAAGTTTGAACACCTTGAAGACTATGATGGTGGTAATGTAAGGTTTGGAAACAATGAACCTTGTTGCATAAAAGGAAGAGGACAAATCTCATTAACCAAAGAACTTATATGTGATAATGTATATTGGGTTGAAGGACTAAAGCATAATCTTCTAAGTGTAGCATAGCTAATCAACATTGGATTCAAGGTTGAATTCATGCATGGCAAAGCAAGACTGCTGGATGACAAGGGAAAACTGATTGGATCAGGCAAACAAACCAAAGGTAACTTGTTTTATCTTGATCTTGGTGAATGCTCATGTTTTATTGCTCAAATTGAAGAAAGTTGGTTATGGCACAAAAGGTTATGTCATGTAAATTTTGATAACATGGTGAAAATAAGAAAATTCAAGAAAGTAAGAGGCATTCCTACTTTGAAGAAACTTGAAGTTCATCTATGCAAGAATTGTCAGATTGGTAAAATGGGAAAGACTAGCTTTAAAAGTAAAAACTATCAGTCTGAAGATATTTTGGAAATTGTGCATATTGATTTATGTGGACCTATTGGAATTGAGAGCTATACTGGAGAAAAAAATTTTATTCTCTTTGTTGATGACTACTCTAGAATGATGACTGTTATGTATCTAAGAGAAAAGTCAGAAGCATTTGAGAAATTCAAATGGAATTTGTCAAGAGTAGAAAAGGAAATAGGGAAAAGAATGAAGTGCTTAAGATCAAACAGAGGTGGTGAATTCATCTCCCATGAATTCAATAACTTTTGCATTGAAAGAGGAATCAAAAGATTGGTATCAGCCCCAAGAACTCCTGAGCAGAATGGAATAGCTGAAAGGAGGAACAGATCTATCATCGATTGTACAAGGACTCTAATGATTGAAAAGAAGATTGCTATGAAATACTAGAAGGAAGCTATCAGCACTGCAATTCATACCTTAAATCGAGTACAGTTGAAGAAAGACACATTCAAAACTCCTTATGAGTTATGGTACGGCTATAAACCCAATGTAAGTTACCTGAAAGTATTTGGTAGTAAATGTTACATCTTAAAAGAATCTAGAAAAGGCAAATTTGATGTGAAAAGTGATGAAGGAATATTCTTGGGATATTCTTGCAAGAGTAAGGCATATAGATGTTTGAATTTGTCTACTCACAAAATCATAGAAAGTGCACATGTGAAAGTTGATGAGTTTGCAGAAAAGACTGAAGAAGAAAGCAAAAAGGAACCAGAGGATTACGGGAGATTTGTTTACATTGAACCTGATACATTACCAGACACATCTATCAATAAGGAGACTGCATCTACCTAGCCTAGTACAGTAACTGAGTCACAAAAAAGAGTTCTAATTGAGTCACAAGAAGAAGTACAAACCAAGTCACAAGAAGAAGTTCAAACCGAGTCACAAGGACCTGAGTCTCAGTCTAAAGCTACCAAGCCAATATCTACCGAACTTGAGCAACCTGAAGGTTTTATTGATCTAGACAAAAGGAATATGGTCTGAATGTTACACAAAGCATTGTATGGTCTGAAAAAAGCCCCTAGAGAATTGTATGAAAGATTACACAACTATCTTATTCAGATTGGTTTCAAAAGAACTAATGATAACAGTAGTTTGTACATCAAGGAAGGACCAGATAACAAAATTGTTTTGGCAGAAATATTTGTGGATGATACTATGTTTACAGGTAATGATGATCAATGCAAAGAATTTTTAGAGAAAATGAACAAAGAATTTGAAATGTGTATGTTTGGTCAAATAAAGTTCTTTGTTGGTCTTCAAATTCAGCAGAGCAAGAATGGTATCTACATTACTCAGTCTAAATACATCAAGGAAATACTTAAGAAGTTTGGTATGGAAGGTGCAAAACCAGTTGGTACCCCCATGTGTACTGGACATAAGCTTACCAAAGATGATGATTCAAAAGAAGTAGATCAGACCTTATATAGATCAATGATTGGAAAATTACAGTATGTAGTTCATACAAGGCCTGATATTGTCTTAGTAGTTGGTATAGTAGCAAGATTCTCAGCAAAACCCAGAGAAAATCATATGATGGCAATCAAAAGAATCTTGAGATACTTGAAAGGAATTGAAGATTATGGCTTGTGGTATAAATTTGGAGGCAATCTGGACTTAAAAGTGTTTACTGATGTTGATTGGGTAGGAAACATTGATGATAGAAAGAGTACAAGTGGTGGAGCATTCTTTCTTGGCAAGAGGTTGGTATCTTGGACCAATAAAAAGAAAAATTGCACATCCCAATCCATAATAGAAGTAGAATATGTTGCTGCAGCAATAAACTGCTCTAATATTGTTTGGTTTAAATAGTTATTGGAAGGCATGAAGGTTGAGATCAAAGAACCAGTTGTTATATTTTGTGATAATACAAGTGCAATAAATATTTCAAAGAATCTAGTAATGCATTCCAAAACTAAGCACATTGCTATAAAATATCACTTTGTCAGAGAATTGGTGTAGGACAAGGAAATTAGATTGGAATATATTCATACAAAAGAATAGATTACAGATATATTCACCAAGCCACTACCTAAGGATGCATTCTTGTATCTAAGAGGTAAGTTAGGGGTCATTCCCGTATCCGAGGCTCACTAAATAAAGTTTTAGTGATGCATCAACCAGAGCATGTTGAAGATCAGTCAGTTGATGCAGCTTAGTCAAGGAATCATTGCATATGAATTAGTACTTAAGGTACATTGGTATTCACCGAAAGTGTGTGTATTGTCTTTGGCATGTGTTGTCAAAGAGGGAGAGTTTGCTGTCATTTCAAGAAATTTCTAAGGAGAATTTGAGAAGTCAAGAGGGAGAGTTTTTAGTCTAAAAGAGAAGTTTTCTAATAGAGGGAGTTCTCATATATGAGAATCAGAATGAAGCTAAGGATATGTTCCTTACTCTATGTTTTCTGTGAAATTTCATTGTGCTATGACATGTTGTGTTGCCATCAATGCCAAAGAGGGAGATTGTTGGATACAATTGTCTGAAGGAGATTGTTGGATTAATTGTGTGTTGTCTTTGATGTCACATAAATTTCATATCAATTATCTTGCTCAGTCGGTCAGCAAAGTAGTTATCAGTGTTTACCAAGTTCAGTTGGTCAGCAAAGCAGTTCTCAGTGTTTACCAAGCTCAGTCGGTCAGCGAGGCAATTTTTAGTGTCTACCGAGATCTCTCGGTCACCAAATGAAATCTTTCCAGGATTAGTGTTTACCGAGCAAGGTCGGCCCAGTAAAGAATTTTATTTGTTTATTTAGCCAACTGTTGTAATGAGTGTTAATGTTTGTAATGATTATTAGTGCTGACTTGACAATGTGAATGGTATATATAGAAGGTCAAGTTGTGAATTAAAAGTATGTGCAAGTGAAAAGAAGGAAAGTATGAGTGAATTTTGAAGGATGGTTAGATATCCTTGAGGAGTAGCATAGATATATTTGATTAGGAAGGATCTAGTAAAGCAAAATAGAGATTTGTAAGCAGCAAATCAGTTGCATCATTATTCAGGTCACTTCATTGTTACTTTCTTACCATTGTAGCAGTGATTTCAAAATCTTTTAACAGAGTTGGTTTAACAGCCATTTTGTAAATCCTCTAACAAGGTGACAGTTCTATTGAATTATTTCAAAGACCTCTTACAAGGCCACTCCTAACAAGGTAATTAAATCCTCTAGCAAGGTCACACCTAACAGTGTGTTTTGTAACCTTTAACTGGGTTGGCTCCTAACAGGCCTCACTTCAAAAAAGTGAAAAATAGTAACTAGTTACATTGGTGGTTTTTCCCATATTGGGTTTCCATGTTAAATCTGGTGTCTCTTATGTTCATGTTATTTTCTTTATGCATGCATGTTAATCATTGATGAATACTTAAGAATAGTTATAATTAATACTCACTACAATAACCAAGTTTCAGCATTTCTTTGTATGATTACCGAGGGACAATAGTAAATGAATTATTAAGACATCTAAGGGATCTGTGGTAATATTTTTGTGGTTAACTGATTCACCCCTCCTCTCAGTTACTCCATCTATATTTACAACACTTCCTACACAACAAAATTTAACTTATTAAATTAACATAATACCTCTAATTAAATTATTGCATAAGTTATTGAATATTATAAGAACTTACCTCATTTTCATGACTAGTGACTAACATCTCCCCTTGATCCAGTATGTGTCATCTACGGCCTTGGGAACCATGTAGTAAAGCAAATTTGAGGTCCTCCTCTAAAGCTTCCTTTAGAAATTAGTGAGCCTACATAAATAAATATAACCAAATTTATAAGGTATAGTGACTCATAAGATACAATCAACTCACAAGTTTGACATGACTTTTTTTATGAAATAAAAAATACTAAAGAGGGAAATATTCACTTACCAAGCCACCACAAATGCTATTGTACCAACTAGATCCTAATTTATGTGATCCAATACTTGACACCCTGGCTTGGGTTTCTTTTGTTGTGTCTCGAAGGCATCTTTTACATCCTCCTCATTCAAATGGTCTATAGTTTAGATTACTGTGTACTTTTCTCTTAAACTTGGCATATTTTATGAGTTCATCCCATGTTTCTTAGCCTATGATCCAAGCTAAACATGGATAACTCAAATATTTTGTTAGCTTGGACCTCAAATTATCTCCTTTAGAATGAATATATTTCCATGCACTATCCACAATATTTTTGTTATCAAAACCAGGATCTCCAAATGTTGTTATAACATCTTTAAAAAGTTCATCTTTCTTAGCATTTCCTTGCTTCCTCCAATCCATTTGAATGGTATTACCCAAAAATTGCTCTGCACGACAATAAATAAACTGAAAGAATTTCATACCCATTTTATTCTTCAAGACATCACCTTTTGAGGAGAGCAAGATTGTCACCTCTTGTGTCCCTTTGTAGTCACTAAGGAAACTGTCGAAGTCTTAGGAGTTGAGGTAGATTCCCCTATAGGTACATCAATTTATTTTCCATTTGTTGCCTGTAGTCACAATAAGATTGTGAGTTTGTTAAAAACCCAGCCAAAATATGAAAATATTTTAAATTTTAAATATATTATCTTAAACGTCGAATATGAAACTAACAAAATGAAATAACAACTTATAAATTAGAAATATTTTGATTTACAATACTGAAACAAGTTGTGGCTCATGCTTAAAATAATTAAATGATATTCATCTAATTCAAGAAATTCCAAGTACAATTATGATAACAATAAACTAAGAATGTATTGAAAATAATAGTGTGAGACATTTCCATTTTTATAGTAGTGTGAGGCTTTATGGTCCTTTTCACAAGGATAAACATAAGTGCACCATTATGTTTGTTTTTGTGGAAGTTCTTAGAACTGGTTCAGTGCATGAAATTTGATATATTCTCTAAGTTTCTATTTGTCATGATATCATTTGTGCAAAACTGAAACAAAATAAGTTATCAAACTAAATGTGTTCATCAATAAAAATATGAAGAATATATAGATAAAGTGTTTACTTTAGTTCTGTAACAGTAGGCCACTATTAAGTTTAGAACAAAATGAAAAAATACATGTTGATTTAAGTTAGTGTGTTGATTTAACTGATATCTCAAATTTAGAGTTGCAACAAACTGTACCGCTTGATGGAGCCCTAATTTTTGAAAAAATTATGGCCTCCATTTGTAACATATGTGGAAGACTTGATGATATTATTTCCTAAAAAATAGGTTTGAGGTGGATATGCAAGCAAAACAAAAATACTAAAAAGATTTGGGTAACTTCATTGCTCCCTGAGTTTTATTGCAAAATGTGTGGGTCAGGATTATGGATCTGTTGCTCTAAATGATGAAATGCATACGTTTAGGACTGATCTTAGGGAGAGAGTTGGAAAATTAGTTTTACAATATGTTGAGGCTATGAATGAAGTTAAGCTTTAATTTGAGACTAGAAGAACACAATATCATCAAAGATTTGTGTCAATTTTGTTTTATTTACTATAGCAAATGATTTATCCAGTAAACATTGCAGCTGGTGGTTCTTTAACTGTGTATTTTTGTATGAGGCTGGAAATACATGGAAGCAGGGTGTAGATTGCCTGAAGCAATGTTTCAGATGATCCAAAAGCTAGTATAGGACTCTAATGAGCTACTACAGGTGTTCTCTAAGGCTATAGGCCTGACTGTAGCAGTACTTCAATGTTCTTATTTTTGGGTCATGAACACTTTGCAGTTCCTCCAATAGTCTCTAGTCTGAACATGACAACATTAAGAGAAAAACACACCAATGGAGAAAATGTGTGGATTGGGATTGATGGAAACATTGGAGAAATAACAGATATGAACAACATGTGTTTGACTACATCCAGCGTGTGAAGATATGATAGACGGTGAGGAGAAATTTAAATTGCAAACAAAGCAATTAATAGGCTTGAGGTGGATATAGAAGCAAAAAAAAATACTAAAAAGCTTTGGCTAACTTCATTGCTCCTTGAGTTTTATTGCAAAATGTGTGGGTCAGGATTATGGATCTGTTGCTCTAAATGCTAAAATGCATAAGATAATGACTGATCTTAGGGAGAGAGTTAGAAAATTAGTTGAACAATATGTTGAGGCTATGAATGAAGTTAAGCTTAAACTTGATACTATAAGAACAAAAAATCATCAAAGATTTGTGTCAGATTTTTTTTATTTACTTGCAAGTGATTTATCCTTTAAACATTGTAGCTATTGGTTCTCCAGCTGTGTATTTTTGTATGAGGCTGGAAATACATGGAAGTAGGGTGTATATTGCCTAAAGAAATGCTTCAAATGATCCAAAAGCTAGTATAGGAGTTCAATGAGCTGCTACAGGTGTTCTCTAGGGCTGCAGGTCTGACTGTAGCGGTACTTCAATGTTCTTATTTTTGGGTCATAAACACTTTGCAGTTCCTCCAACAGTCTCTCGTTTGAACATGACAACATTAAGAGCAAAGCACACCAATGGAGAAAATTTGTGGATTGGGATTGATGGAAACATTAGAGAAATAACAGATATGAACAACATGTGTTTGACTACATCTAGCATGTGAAGATATGATAGACGGTGAGGAGAAATTTAAATTTCAAACAAAGCAATTAAGATATTACACCCAGTCAGCATGCACTCATATTTGAAAATGATGACTTTTTCAATATACTCAGCAATATTAAATATGCTGATAAAAATAGAATGGGGATCTATATAAGAAATGATTTTACATCTATAGAAAATATATATAGCGGAAATGATTAGCAGAAAATGCTAAATATGTTTGACAAATATTATAAAATCCATGTCAGGATATATACGAACAAGGTATTGGAGAAGTCGTGACTCGAAACTACAAACAATTGTATGGAAAGATAGTTTTCTTCTCATTAGTTGAACAAGTGAATGTCCATACCAATCACTGGTAGAAATATATTACATCACGGTGATAAAATGGAATTTCTTTCGATGCCAATCCCTAAAATTCATGGATGACGTGAAGGGGCTTTACTACCAAATTTTGATCTGGCTCAATTTGAGAGAATAGTAAGGAACGTATTGAGAGCATAGTAAGGAATGTGGCTCACTGTATACGGCAATAAACATAGAGTATTTATGCATCTCCATGTGCATCGATGGTATGTGTAGAGTCTAGAACAAACAAGACTCAATGGAGTGAGCCAGCATGAATTAAATATATACCAACAATAGGGATGTGTTTTAAAATTTGAGTGGATATTTTGAACTTGTCTTATAGCCAAATCGAACAATAATTTTTTGTTGGCCACACTTGCACAAAGGCTTCTTATGGGCAGTGGCTTTAGAGTGCAACTCCTGAACAAATTGTGTGGAAATTGTGGAAACAAAGGAACTAGAGGATATTCAATGAAAATGAAATCACACTTAGATCTCTCATAAACAAGATTGAAGTTGGCATTTGCGAACATCTATATACCAATATGGCCCAAGGAAAATGCAAGTTTCTTCACTCATGGGACATTAAGATGACAGAAAGTTGGCCCCACTTGATCAGGCCAAAAGGGGAGATAATCAAGGCAAGTTCCACAAGAACGGGTTCATATCAATTAATTTTATACCTTGGAGTATCTAAATTTAGTTTTTCAAGATCAAAATCCATGAAAAATCATAAAGTTTTGATTTTGATTTTTTCATTTATATTAATGAAAACATTTTCAGAAACTTGTGACTTTCTTAAACATGGACTTGATCCCTCAACCCCTAGTTAAATGCTAGTAGAATAGCATCCAAATAGGTGGGTCAACACTAGAATAGAAAAAATCCTTTCATAAAACATAACATAACATAACATAAATCCTACTCAATAATGTATACATAGGCTAGACATTCAAATGAACAAATCAAATCACATTCAAATCAATCAAATCAGTCACAAAGTTAGACGTAGCTAGACTATGAAATCAATGAATTGGAAAAGAGTAATAAATTAATACTTTGAAATAATCTTACCTGTTCATCTAAAGTAAGCCCTTCACTTCCCAACAATGTCCTCTCCCACAACTTAATTTGTTTAAGTATTTCTTTCCTATATTCAACATTTTCAACAGTGTCTGGCAAGAGCCTTAATGTTCTAGATTGTGATTCTATATGATTCCTCAAGAGAACATGTTTAGGTGTTGGTGGGAGAATTCTGATTGAACCCATACTTGAGGAATTATTTATTAATTACATTGTACTCCTAATAGGAGCATGCATATCTTGCAAGGCACAAATATAAATCTTTAAGTGGTATAATATGGTAAATAACATAATCAAACCCACACAAGCATATGATTGAATTTTACCTTTTGCATTTATTAGGTGTATTGGATGGCATAACTAGATCTTTCATGCTTGGTGGAGTTACTATAGGATTATCTATAAGTGTATCTAGTCTAGATGTAGAGGTCATGACACATCTTCTTGAACTATCCAGCAAAGCACAAATATAAATCCCTAAGTGGTATAATATGGTAAATAACATAATCAAACCCACACAAGCATATGATTGAATCTTACCTTTTGCATTATATTAGGTGTATCGAATGGCATAACTAGATCTTGCATGCTTGGTGGAGTTACTATAGGATGCCCTATAGTTGTATACATGCTAGATGTAGAGGGTATGACATGTCTTCTTGAACTATCATGCAAAGCACAAATATAAATCTTTAAGTGGTATAATATGGTAAATAACATAATCAAACCCACACAAGCATATGATTGAATCTTACATTTTGCCTAATATTGGGTGCATCAGATGGCATAATTGGATCTTCCATGCTTGGTGGAGTTACTATAGGATGCCCTATAGGTGTATCTAGTCTAGATGTATAGGGCATAACATGTCTTCTTTAAATATCCTGCAAGGCACAAATATCTTGCATGCTTAGTGGAGTTACTATAGAAATGTTCTATTAAAAAAAATAAAAAGGTGAAATAATTTAATTGAATGCACAAAAAACTAGATCAAATATTACCACTGGCATAGTATGAGATGTACTAAAGATGTAGTAAGGGTTGGAACAACTTTGGAGATGGCTTGCATTTCACAAATATAAATTAACATAATATAATACAAAATATAAGATAATTAAACCTATAAAAGATAATATTCAAACTTACCTCCTACACCATCCTAGTAAATTTTTCCCCCTTGTCTGTTCCTTAGGATTTCAACTAGACCATTTAAAATCAATGGATCCCCCATAGTATAATTGGGAGCACCCGTGTACTCATCCTAGAAGAAACACATAATCATGTATAAAATGACAAAATATTTGAAACTTGAGATTGGTACATTTCTAATGCTGAAGAATATCTCACAGGTTATCTTTGATCTTTCCCATCTTAATAGAGTTTTAGGTATGAATATTAACTACCTCATGTTTAGTTTTGTTGTTCTAATTCTATGATGCATTATCAATGATTTTCAATCAAATTGATTTTGGAATAGGGAAAATTGATTTCAATGAAATAGTTTATATAATGCACTTGTTAAGAGTTGGAGTTATTGGAATTACTTCTCCTATGTTTCTACACCAGTCATTTTGAAATAAACATCCCCTCAAGGAGAATCTGGACTCTTCATTCGGACAACCCACTGTGAGGCACCTCCGTTTTTCTTCAATCTTCAAATTTTGTATCAGCATTTAATAATACCATATTAAGGTGTTAGGATCATTGAAAATGTAATAGCACTATCTGATTGTATGTTTTTTCCAAATGAAAAAATCTCTTGCATTTATATTGAGAATGAGCCAACAAGAGACATGTCCCTTGATGGGACATGTCTATTCATTATTATGTAATCAATATACAAAATGTTACTAGTTTTTTCAAGTGAAATTAATTATCTCGTAGTAATGTTCAGCAACTAACGAAGAAAATATTGGCATCTCTCTTTAGCTCATGCAAGGTAGCTTAAGTTTGTAGAAAACAGGCCTTAGTCATGTCGAAGGTCAGTCTTCCTCACAAAGGATTGGTGCACACAAGACATTGGGCTGACTCTCTCCTTTACAGCTATGAGGCTAAGACCAGAATGTTTGTGTCAAAACATTGATATATAATCAAGGAGTCTAGAATCTTCAATCGAAAGGAATTTAGAAAACCAACCAGGCAAAGCTCAGAAAAAAAATAGGAGGTCAAGAATATTTCCATAGCTTTATTTACTATACCCAAAAACAATGCATCAATGTTTATTGGAAATACCTCTGTACTAGCGAAAATATTACAATGAATGATAGTATCCCGTGAGGTTTTAAGTTTGTCATCTATAGAAATTATTTAAGTTTCAATCATGTCATCATCTGCATAGCATCTGTTCTGCTATAAGTTAGCATAATTAGAAAATAGTTTTCATATATATTCTATGATAAATTATAAGGCAAGAAGTTGTCTATTAACTGAGGTATTTTGGAGGTGAGATGAGAGTGATAATTTGAATTAAGAACCAAAAAAAAAGGAAAGGGACACCCTCTTACACTATGGCATCACATGATTACCATTTTGGTATAGAGTATGCATCATGGACAACAATAATCCTGGAGAAGTGGATGGTACTAAACAAACAAAGGAAACAAATTTGTGTGTCTCTGTGGATCTCTATTCTAGTCTGCTTGATATTTGTCAATGTGGTCCATGTCCGATATCTCATGAATAGGAGTAGAGCATTGGCCTCTTCTGAATATTGTAGTGAACAAGATGAACCAATATTTAGAGCTTATTTTTAAAAAATTTTCTGTCATAGCTATGTTTCAATATAGTCTGTCCAAAACTGTAATCATAATAGATGATATATGGAATGAGATAAAACTTCTAAAATAACAAATAAAAAAAAAGTTAACTAAAACAAAGAATACCTAATGAACTAGGCATGCAATGTCACACCTTCTTTAGCTCATAAGGACAACCATCAATTACATTTATGATACATTCAAAATTAAAACAATACATCCTAAACTTTATTGTAATGTATTCAGCCTAAACAAAATGAAACTTTAGAAATATTTTCTTTATCTTCGCTCAGGAATAGTACTAAGGGATATCAAGCATAGATAAAGCACAAACATAAAAAATGAAGTTGTGTTGTCATAGTAAGTAAATATTTATTACAAGCCAAAAGATAAAGCAAAAACTAGGTATTACGAGCCATAGATGTAAGAATCTGTAAAAAAACTAGACTTCTTGCGATTAATCAGGAATAAGAAATAGAGATTTCATTGATGTTACAAAGATCCACTAAAAATCACTCATAACATTCAAATTACTTACTTTCCATTACATATTGTATACAATTTAAAAATATAATAATTAATATGTAAAGATATAATTAAATATTGTATTGAATCCTCAAAACCATCTTAAAGTGAACATATTGATTAAACAATGTCATCCTCACAAGAAATTTCCTCATCTAATGGAATAGATACCCCATCATTAATGGGACCCAAATCCAAAAATAAATTAATACTATCATTTATGTGGTCTTCGTCACCTTCAAATATAGGTAAATCAAAGATTAATAAATTCATCATCTTCATGGACTTTATGCCCATGTGCTTGCTCATGTCCTTCAGACACTTTAGTAAACTCAGCATGATCTTCATCTTGGTCATATGCATCACCAACAATAAAAATGTCATCATCTCCATCTTGGCCATCTATTTCTTCAGGGGGAACTTCTATATCTTCAAGTAAATCGCGGCCCTCTGAGTCTTGAACAAATGTTACTCTTCGTCCTCTTGGATCATAATCAATCACAAATGACCATCCATGTTGTTCTAAATTTGGAATGAGAAATATTTGTTCACATTGATTTGGAAACACATAAGGTTTAGAAGTGGCTTCAAACCTAGATGTATTAATCATGTAGAATCCATTGTTGTGCAGAAAGATAGTTTTTGCTTCACCCACTTTGATAAGCTTGTACCATTCAACATAAAAAATTACTTTCTTAAAAGACACAAAATCAAGTTGTATTATCTCATCCACTTCTCCATAATAGTGAAGTATTCTTGCGACTATTTTTGTATCATTTGCATGTGAACGAAATTCAACCTCAAATGATGTTGAGACTCCACAATCATCAATTTGTCTCTTTTCATCAACGTTTTTGATGAAGAAATGATGACCAAAATTCCACATTCCTTTGTAATATGTTAGATAAATTTATATAAACATTAACTAATTAGATTCAACAATACAAAAGTAAAAAGAGAATTTATTAAACATCTATATATATATATATATATATATATATATATATATATATATATATATATATATATATATATATATATATATATATATATATATATATATATATATATATATGTACATATATACATATATACATATAGATATAGATATATACATATACATATACATATATACATATACATATACATATACATATACATATATATATATATATATATATATATATATATATATATATATATATATATATATATATATATACATATACATGTACATGTACATGTACATGTACATGTACATGTACATGTACATGTACATGTATATGTATATACATATACATCTACACACACACACACACACACACACACACACAGATATATATATATATATATATATATATATATATATATATATATATATATAATATATATATATATATATATATATATATATATATATATATATATATATATATATATTATATATATATATATATATATATATATATATATATATATATATATATATATATATATATATATATATATATATTATATATATATATATATATATATATATATATATATATATATATATATTACCTCCCCCATTTTTAGATCCTTTAACGAAATCCAATTATTGTGGTGTTACTCTATTCCAACATAAAATCAAAATTGTATGCAATGTACAAATGTAATGCCTGCCACTCATTAGCATCTACATTGAAAAATATAATTGTTAGAGTTAACAATTATTTAAAGCTGTATATTATAAAATTTAATATTAAAAAAGTAGTGTATTATAAAATTTAAGATAAAAATTACTTCCAACATTTTTGTATACCTTTTATCCTCTTTGAAGTCCCTTGACCCTCTAATTGTTCTCCTTCAAATGATTGAGGTTGGTTATAATTCCATAATAGTGGTGCTTCAAGGTGTAACTGAGGTAAGTATTCACTCAAATAAACCATTTCTTGGAAAACCATGTAAACCTCAACCCTGGACCCTTATGGCTGAGCCTTTTGCCTCACAAATTGTTTTAAAACTTTCATATATCTCTCCATGAGCCACATTGTTTGAATATGAATAGGACCACACAACTCAATCTCTTCTACTAGGTGTACAAGATAGTGCTCTTGAGAATTAAAAAATCTTGGAGGAAGCACATTTGAAGGTCACACATCAAAAGTGAAATATTCCTCTTCTAATACTTCTAGTCATCTTCATGTATCTCTTTAGATGAAACCCACCTACAAGTATCAACATGTATTAAAATAATGATTTATGATATCTTCAAAACTAAAGTATAAAATCATATAAAGCCATAAGAAATGATGCACTTCAAATGATAAGAGTCATCAAAGATTATACATGGTTGAATTAAAATACCTCAAATATTTAGATAACTTGTCAATAGTTAATGTGATATCACAGTCAAAAGTGCTTGATATTGCTACAGGCAGCACATACTGCACAACCATTAATAAATAAGCAAGTTTAAATATGTATTAACTGATATTATCACTCAAATATATACAAATTTTGAAGTACACTTCCAATAAATCTAATGTACTACAAAGTTACCTTTATCCAACTATGCCAATCATGTATTTTTAGGCCTGAGAACTCTGATCCATCTCTTGTGGATAAGTTTCTTAATGTAGCACCAAAGGCAGAAAGAAATATTATTCTTTTCATTGTATTAATGATGTTTAGTCTCTCCTCTGATGTAAAAGTCCATGGAGCATTGATATATGAGTTGTCTCCATGTATCCACATGTTCGGCATGATATTGGCAACTTCCAAGTCCTTCTGTAACTTTATTTGTGCTTCAAGGTTGGTTCCATTTAGATGTTTCCATAAACACTCTACCACATTTTTCCCGATGTGCATAGTATCAAGTAGGTGGGCTATTGGTAAGTTCTCATAATATTCTAATTTGTAGAAAATAGAGTTTTTTCATTCCTATTGGAAAGCTTGTCCTTTCTTTTTTGTCATACATGGCTTTCCACCTAGCAGGGTTCATATTTCTTGGCTTCCTCATTTCCATTTCCTTTCCATTGAACTTATTTTTCTCATGGACTCGATAGCGATTATTTTGTGGTAAGAATTGTCTATGCTCATCATAAATAGTTTTATTAAGATCTTTTGATTGACTATACAACATTTTGGCGCACATGACGGACAACCATGTTTCCCCTTTGTTTGCCGCCTTGAAATAAGAATGGAAATCATATTTAGTAATGGTACAATTAACACAATATTTACCAATGTAAATTAAAATATATTACCACAACAAATAGAGAGCCTCGGGGCATCATGAATTGTCCAGATAAGAATCACATGAAAGAGGAAGTTTCTATCATTGATAGATCTTGATACATCATACATATTTATGCCATCCTATAACTCATGAAGCTCATCAATGAGGGGCTCCAAGTATACATCCATATCCTTTACTTGATATTTCACTAAGTAAACAAAAAATTTATTAGGGTTTTAACTGAATTGAATTTTTCTTTATATAATCTTCAAGAAGACACTACATTCATGTGTTCTAGTACCTGGTATGATAAGAGTTAACATTGCATGCTCCTTTTTAATTTCCATCTAGGGGGGAAGATTGTTGTTAGTAATTAAAATTGGCCAAATAGAATATGTTGTTCTAAGATCTCCAAAAGGATTGAAACCATCCATTCCTAGAGAAATTCTTGCATTCCTTGGTTCATTTCTTAAATGTGGCCATCTTTCCTCAATCTCTCTCCAATATTTTCTATCTTTAGCCATACGCATGACACCATCTTGGCTCCTCCCTTGTGCATGATAATCCATATATTTTTCCAACTCCTTAAATTTGAACATCCTCTAAAACCTTAGCTTTAGTGGAATGTTTCATAGTACTTTATCAGGAACCTTCATGGATACTTGATCTTGACGATACCTGCCAGTGTGATATACTAGACATTGTTGCAAATTCACATTCTTTCCATAGTACAATATATGGTTATTTGGGCATGTATCATATGTATTGTACTCCATTTCAATGTCTTTCATTACTGAAGATACTTCTCTATGAGAGTAAGGTAACTTATTGTCCTTTGGAAGTTTTTTTTTTTTCCAAAAGTCTACATGATGCAACAAATGATTTTCATGAGTACACACAATATTAAAAAAATTAGATATCTAGAGCATTATTTATGGGGAATATTGAATCATATCTTAATATATCGGTAAAGCGTGTATTTTTCAATCCATGTGTAACCTTCAAGTTCAACACTAACATAATTGTTTCCAATAAAGATGTATCAGTATTTGGGAAAAGAGGCATCCTAGCCAACTGATCTAGAGGTGAATCAATAACTTCGACTTTTGAAGATGTGTAGAAGTCTTGGATAAATTCATTGATACCAGCATCATTTATCTATGAATTTCTTTCATCCATAAATTTTTCTTGCTCTTCATCTTGAGAGTAACTATCATCAGTGACATCCATTGGTTCTTCATCAATATTAGGAACTGGAAGTGGCTTTTCATCCTAAAAATGATTGAAATGATCAATAATAATTTATTAAATAATGTGTACATATATTTATTATAAGAATATTAATTTGTTAAATATAGTGCACCTCTTCTATGTAAACTCCATAGTGTAATCTATGCATACGAACAAGTTGTCGCTTCTTTAGTTTCCTATTTTGGCACCTTTTGCAAGTGCAATATATCTTTTCATTGAAGTATTCTTTTGTACCTGGTGTAGGTCTTGCTACATGTTCATCTTAATATTTAGATGATTATGAATTGCTAT